>PVJO010012195.1:0-56483 GCA_004026905.1 Hystrix cristata
TTTGTGGTGCCGGGGATTGAACTCAGGGCCTTGTGTTTACAAAGCAAGCACTCTAATCACTGAGCTAAATCCCCAGCCCTGCCCCTTCTAATTTTCTTTCCCTATTTTGGGCATCAAACCTAGGGCCTACCCATGGAAGGCAAGTGCTCTACCAACTCAGCTGCATCCTGAGCTTCTGAGCTACAGCTCTGATCTTTCAGTTTAAATCGAGCATATGCTCATTTAGATCATAATGTAGTTTCTTTCTTACTCCTTTATTAACCATTTCAAGGGAATCCGTTCAGTGCCTTGATGGAAGGGTTTATATTAGAAGCTCTTAACCCCACTTATTTGCAGGGAAAACCAGAGACCCAAGACATCTAGTGACAGAATTAGGATCGATGTCTGGGTCTCTAGCCTTTCAGACTATTTAATATTCTTTTCATCATGCCATGCTAAAGCAAGAGAGATTCCAGACAAGAAATGAATGCTGGCATATTTTTTGCATCTGATTGTCAGGACTTGCAATATGCACGGCCATGGAATTCTGCATATACTGGCAAGCAGCATAGCTGGCCGAGACTTACTATGTGACTTCTCCATACTGTGTAATAAAAGGAGGGTATGCGCTTCCTATTATTTATCATTTTTCTGGGGAAAAAACCCCCAAGTCCAAATATTCTAAATTCAGAATTCGAAACTTTTTACATCTTTACGATTCTTAGACAAAGAATATTTAAGTGACTGTTCAACTACTCAATTTCAAAGCAAATTCACTTAGTAATGATCTGTATGTTTTGATTAAAAATAATTAGCAGCTAGCTGGGCACAGTGGCACATACCTACATTTCCAGCATTCAGGGAGGCTGAGGCAAGAAGATTGCAAGTTCAGGCCCAACCTGGGCAACTTAGAAATTTATCAAAGCCCTGTCTCAAAATTAAAAAAAAAAAATTCAAGAAGGGCTGGGGATGTAGCTCAGTGAGAAGACCCTGGGTTCAATCCCACAACCCCCCACAATGGCAACTAAGTAGATTTATAGGCTATTTCTGGTTTTTAAGTATCTGACCTAAAACCTTAACCCAAGAATTACAAAATCAGATGTGTCTAATGGCTTGAGAAGTAACCTAAATGCGTGAGGTCATGACCCTTGATTCTCTGTCAGCTGCACCTGATTGTTGCCATGTTAGAATGCAGGTTCAGCATGAAAAAGTCAGCTAGATTTTCGAGAAAATCTATAAATACGTTTTCCCCTATTACCCACCTTTTGGGGTGCTGAGGATCAAACCCATGGTCTCATGCATGTTTGACAAGTGCTGTACCACTGAGGTGCGTTCCCAGCCCAGGGATTATGTACATGAAACCTCTCAATTGTAAAATAATGTCAAAGTAAAAACTATTTTAAGTATTGTGTGAACCAAAAGACTTGTCTGCAAGCACATTTGGCCCTTCAGTTTATAACCTCTGCTTGAACTAAAAGGTCTTCTGTAATCCATGAAACATCCCAGCAAAGTCAAACAGAGCACCTCTTATGCTCCTGCAGCATTTGGAATTTGATGTAAGGGAGCCTTGCCAAATGCTTCGGGATTTTCCTTTCCGTGTGACCCATATATCATAGATGCTCAGATGAGGTGCAGCGCAGCACTCTGATTCAGTTTGCGAACCCATGCCTTCATTTTGTTGCTCTGAGTAAAAGATTAGGCAATTCTCATACTGTTTGCTTATCTCAGAATGTTGCAGAAAGGCTCTGTGGATAGTGAAAAAGATGGAGGACCCCAGTTTGCAGAAGTATTTGTCATTGTCTGGTTTGGTGCAGTCACCATCACGCTCAACTCAAAACTTCTTGGCGGAAATATGTGAGTATCAGTAAAGTGTACCTTTTCTTTTCCTTTGTCAGGTAGCATGTCTTACATTTCAAGGAACCCAGGCTACTTAGATTTTTTGAAAGAAAAAATCAAAGTAAATGAGGACCAAAGAAAAAGTCCTCTTAAAACCACTGATAGAGTTGAATTAAATTACTTTAAATTATTTGGGGGTCCTTTGATAAGCTTCAGATAATCTCTCCAGTCCCTGAAATCACAGGCAGATTTTTATATTTTGGGAGAACAGATGGTCCCTAGCTTTCACAAAATTCTTTTTTTTTTTTTTTTGGCCTCGTGCTTGTGAGGCAAGCGCTCTACCACTTGAGCTAAACCCCCAGCCCCCACAAAATTCTTAAATAAGTCTGTAACTAGAAATGATTAAAGACCACCGCCTTAGAGATTCAGTGGAAGAAGGAGATCTGTAGGTATTAAGATAGATCATCTGGTATTAGGTATTAAGGTAGATTATTTGATTTAGGAGGGGAGGAGGAAGAGTGTGGAGAGGGAAGATGAAAGCATGTGCTTAAAAGAGAGGACTAACTTCATAAGCTGATGTTCAGGTATAGGGATAATGTATCAGGAGGGAGATGACAGTCCACAATGTATAGGAATCTATGTAATCAGCTGTGTCATGATACCATTCAGTCGTACTTAGGATCTCTGTGGATGTATGTTGTTTTTAGATCTTTTTTCCAGAGCCTCTGCGTGCTGGGTTACTGTATACTTCCCTTGACCGTGGCGATGCTGATTTGCCGCCTAGTACTTCTGGCAGAGCCAGGACCGATAAACTTCATGGTTCGGCTTTTTGTGGTGATTGTGATGTTTGCCTGGTCTATAATCGGTAAGTATGTACTTAGCTCTATAATAGCAGAATAGACCAAAATGTGAATTAAAGATGAAGAGCAGATTAGGAGCAGAGTCACGTGTGAGTGGTATGATTCCTGCCAGCGTCATCCATAGAACCCCCTGCTCTAAGTAGACATCATGGGGATGGTGTCCATTGTATCTGAGTTGGGTACCTGGACATGTAAGATGTGGAGAGTCCCTTTTTTTTTCCCTTAAATAATGAGCAGAGTTGGGTAAGTAAATTACACTAGATTCAGCTCAGTCCTGATGTATAGGAGAAATAAATGACTTCTGAAATGACTTAGACACTTTCCTGATAAACTAAATCATAACAAAAATAATAGTATTTGCAGATTGCTTATTATAGGCCAGGTGTCATTGTAAGTGGTTCGTATGTATATTCTCTTTAATCTCACAGCAGCCCTAATAGACAGGTACTGTTATTAGTCTCATCATAGAGATGAGGGACAGACACAGACAGGTTTAGCACCTTACCCTACGATGCATAAGCGGTGGGTAGGAGAATGCAGTTTCAGACCCAAGCAGATCATTCACCCTTAGGAACTGTACCATACTACCTTCTGGTGTAGGCCGTGGGTATCATTGTGTGCAGGATGAGTATCCCTTATCCCAGATGCTAGGGCCGGAGTGTTTGGATTTTTTCCCCCTTTGGATTATTGGCATATTTTTGTATTTATAGTGAGATCTCTTGGGGATGGAGCCCAAGTCTAAACATAAAATTCATTTATGTTTCATAGACACCTTAAAAGGTTTAAAAACATAGCCCTAGAGTAATTTTATACAATATTTTAGTGTGCCTGCGTTTTGATGATAATCTGTCACATGGCAGATTTTTCATTTGTGGCATCATGTTGGCGCTCAGAAAGTTTTAGATTTTGGAGTATTTTGGATTTTTGGATTAGGGACTTAAAAAAGTATCTGTACTATTTTTCTGCTTCAGTAGAAAATTTTGCTAAAGATTAGGAAGGACCTATAGCAGTGGCAATGAATGCTCCATGCTAATTTTTTTTATGTTCCTAAAATTCTCTTTAAATTCCAGCTTAAACTAGAAGTGTTCACTAGTTTCTGATTTCATACCTAATATTTATAAATACAGTAACATCTCATTACTCTGGAACATGGTTGAAAGCTAAGAAGTAATCCAAAAAACAAGTCTGAGAGAACCAGAATTGCTGTTGCAAAGATTGCATATTAAGTGTGGGTGCTTTCCACCTGGGAGAGCCCCTCATTCCCTCATTTAGAGTCCTGTAATTACTGTACGTGTAGTTCTGACTAGCTTACTTACCTAAGTGCCCAGACCGACAGTGGATTAGAAAAGAGACTCTTAGAAGAATGCTAAATCAGCAAATATTTATTAATCACAAACCATGTTGGGCACTGTGCTAGGCATAAGGCATGGTCCTTGGAGTTCATTGTCTGGTAGAGTGGCCAGACATAAAAACACTTAAAGACACCAATGTTCCGGCGGGAGATGGAAGTGTGTGCAGGGTACAGTGGGCACCCAGAAGAGGGAAGTGGGCAATTCTGACTGGGGTGGTCTCTCTTTGTGGTTCAAGCTGTCCTTGAACTCACTATGTATGTAGCCCAGACTGGCCTCAAAATTGTGGTGATCCTTCTGCCTCAGCCTCCCTGAGTGTAGGGATTACAGGTGTGTGCCACCACGCCTAGCCTCGAGAGAGGGTTATTCTTGAAGAGTAAAAACATGAGTAGGCTTTCCTTGGGTAGCCAGAAGGATGGCATTTTTTTTTTTGTGTGTGTGTGGTGCCGGAGATCGAACTCAGGGCCTTGTGCTTGCAAGGCAAGCACTCTAATCACTGAGCTAAATCCCCAGCCCAGGATGGCATTTAAAAGAGCTGATAACTCGTGCTCGCTTCGGCAGCACATATACTAAAAGAGCTGATAACTTACGAAGAATAATTAACTCAAAAAAAATGCAGCAGAATGAGGCCATTTCTCATTGGGGCAAATAACCTTCTACATCATTATATAAGTACAGTTCTGTAACTTTTCAGAAAAGTGTAAGAAACCTCTTTTGGAAAGGTTTTTATCCAGCTGGATATAGTGGGGCATCCGTGTAACCCTAGCACTCTGGGACGCTGAGGCAAGAGGATCGTGAGTTTGAGCCCAGCCTGAGCAATTTAGCAAGTTAGTGAGGCCCTTCACATAATAAAAAAAGAAGGGGCTGGGGACTTAGCTCAGTGCTAGAGCACTTGCCTAGCATGGGCAAGGCTATGAGTTCGATCCCCAGCACCCGCCCCCCCCCCAAAAAAAAAGTCTGGGGATGTAGTTCAGTGTGAAAATCCTGGGTTCAACTCACAGTACTGCAGAAGAGAAAACAAAACCAAAAAAACCCTTCTATCCAAAATGGTTGCAAACTGAAGCTTTAGTGCTTGAAACAAGAGGCCCCAGCTGTCTGAGGATCACAAATATAAGTATACTTTTATTTTTGTGCTGGGGATCAAAGCCAGGGCCTCACAGAAGCTAAGTATATGCTCTAGCACTGCACTACACCCTCAGACCTCTAACTGCACTTTTAGTGTGATTCTCTGAGGGTCACAAATAGAACTGAACTTATAGTGTAATTGTATATTCCAGATTATGCCAAGCATACTCATCTTAGTAGGCATGCTAATATTGTATTAAATGTGGCTTTTTGTTTTGTTTAGCCTCTACAGCTTTTCTTGCTGATAGCCAGCCTGCAAACCGCAAAGCCCTTGCCGTGTATCCTGTTTTCCTGTTCTACTTTGTCATCAGTTGGATGATTCTTACCTTCACTCCTCAGTAGATCAGGAAACAGTAATTTAAAATCAGTGAACTGAAGGCTCATCGGAAAGATACAATTCACTGTGGAGCTCTGACACTACCCTTTTGCCAACATTTGGAGGTCATTAAAGGGAGCCATACAGCACTGTTGTCACTTATGTGAGGAACTACCGTTTGCGAGGCTGGCCTTTTCCTCTTCATGTTATTTCTCTCAAGTACACGTGCGTACTACACACAGTATAACGCCTCCTTAAGGCGTGATGAAGTCCCTGGTCCTTTCGGGTGACAGCTAATGACTCGGGAAGCTCATGGATACATCCTACAAGAATCAAGTTGGTAACGGTTTTCAGCTTTGGGAATGTCAGTTCAGGTGCAGCTCTTAAGCCATGGCCTTATGACTATTAGAATATGCCTCTTGTCATAAATCAGAATAGATCATGTATATCCATTTTCTTTTATTTCTCTTTTAAGTTTAAAAAGGCAATGGCAGATTAGGGCGGGGGTTCATAGATGTAGGAGGAGAAAACATGCTAACCAATATTCCGATTTTGATCAGAAGAAATTCTGTCATGCTTAACAGCAAGCACTTTCAGTTAGCTCTCTAGTTTTTAATCTTTTTTGTTTTGTTTTGTTTGAGGCAGGGTCTTGCTGTGTACTCTAGGCTGGCCTCAAAATCAAACTCCTGGCAGTCCTCCTGCCTCAGCCTCCTGGGTGCAGGGATTCTAGGAGTATGCCACCACACCCAGCTGTTAACCTTTAATTTTGTTCCCTAGTTCTGAGTATGCAGTCTAAGATGTTAGCAGTTAACATGTAATTTTCCTTCAATGGAAATTTTCAGTGGTCCAGTGGAGCTTATCCAAGTAGACTTAGAGATTTAGGTCGGTGAGTCTCTAATGTGTATTATAATCATGTGATTCTCTTCTCTTAAGGTACAGCAGTTGTGAGACAGCATACCTAGAATGAATTCTTCATTATTTTGTGTAGTCTGGCCTCTGACTAGAAAGTCAAGCTAAATTAGAAGCGAACATGGAAGGATTTAGTGTTTGAGTGGCTGGTTAACACAGCAGAGAAGGTTTGACATAGGATGAGTTGAATTTACAGCTGCTGCCCCTACGGAGTGGGCTTAGCACTTTTTTCATGAGATGTGTTTTTTTGGGTTGGGGAATAACAGAGTTTATTTTCTGGGTTTTAGCTTTATTGGCAAATAAAGCTAATTAGCTCCCTTTTAGACAAATACATTTTGCACATGTGCACCTACTTGTACTCTGAAATATTTATGCGCAAAGTGTGAAGGCTTTTCAGGGAGCAGAGAGTCTGGGACAGGCTAATTCTGAGCTAAACAGGGCTCCTAAGGTAATACAAGCTGTTGCCTTCTATAAATTGCACCTCTAGGAGTCAGGCAGAAAATTCATTGTAAATATGCAGTTACTTATAAAGATAAGAATTTTTTATTCCACATTCTTTCTTTATCATAGAGTTTAAATATTTATTCATTTTGTATTTAAAGACTACCTACATATAAACACATACTTATAAGAATGTAATTTCTCTGTCCCCAGATTAACCAAGGAAACAGTAGTAGGCCAAAAGGATTCTTGGGATGGCACTCTATTATAAAGCATTATAGAGTTGGTGCCTTCTGTTCCAGCCTTGTCCAGAATTTTTGGATATATATATGTATTCATTGCATTTTACCTTTTAAATTGTAAAATAAACCCTTGTAAGGACAAACCCAGCATTTCAATCTTGAGCTGGTAAAGAAAATACTTTGAAACTGATCCTTAATTTGAAATTGGTGCAAAAGTATCCATTTCCATTTTCTGAAATTTTCTTAGGTCCCCCCAATAAAATCTCTCTCTCTCCAAATTATTTTGTAATCTGCCCAAATGGTTATAATGTAAAATTAAAGAAGTAACCACATTTCAAAAAGGGAATGAAAACTACCAGAGTTTACTCAGGTGAAACATTTGATTAGAAATTCCTATGGCCACAATTTGAGGAGTATGCGTGCCTGGGGGTGTGGGTTTTACATACTGGATATTAAGGCAGCTCGTTTTGTGTATTAATCTGTTGCTCTTGGGTGACTTGGCGAATGATTTTAAATGATTAAAATGAAGGTTTAGGGCCAAGGGTGGTGGAGGAGTTCAGTGGTAGAGCAGTTGCCCAGCTTATGTGATTCCCTGGGTTTAATCCCTAGTACTAAAAAGAGAGAAGGTGGAGAAATTGTAGGTTTCATTATTTTTTTCTGAAAGTGGTCAGTTAGAAGATATAAATAAATACATTTTTCAATATATGCAAAAAAGTGCATTGCTTTCTGTGACAGAACACCTGAGTGTCTAGAAGTAGCGTGAACCTCAGCACAGCTTTTCTTAATTTGGTGTACAGATAGATGGCTGGTTATAGAAATGGGATCAGAGGGGCAGGGCACTTTTACAGATGAAATCTTGATGCAGGAATTGGCGTGCTTGATGCTTCAAATGAGAGGTGGCATGAGTGTATCACTGTGGAACATGGCGTCATCACCATCATGGATGCGCTCTTGCTGTTCTACTTCTGAGGCCGAGACTCCGCTTGCTTTCTTTCTTTCTTTCTTTCTTTCTTTCTTTCTTTCTTTCTTTCTTTCTTTCTTTCTTTCTTTCTTTCTTTCTTTCTTTCCTTTCTTTCTTTCCTTTCTTTCTTTCTTTCTTTCTTTCTTTCTTTCTTTCTTTCTTTCTTTCTTTCTTTTCTTTCTTTCTTTCTTTTGCTGGGGATCGAACTCAGGGTCTTGCCCTTGCTAGGCAAGCACCCTAACCACTGAGCTAAATCCCCGGCCCCGAGACTATTTTCGTGTTCTTTAGCAATAGGAAGGGTGAAGACTTGGTTTCATTTCTGTTCAAACTGTAAAATCTCAGTTGATGACAACATAATTGAATGTACAGTATGGTCTCAAAAGTCAACCATAAATCATTAAGTCTGTTACCTCTCAAGAGGTTTGTTACATGAGTTAAATTTGATCTCTTCGGGGTTGGGGATTTAGCTCAGCGGTAGAGCGCTTGCCTAGCAAGCACAAGACCCTGAGTTTGCTCCCCAGCACCCCCCACCGTATTTTTTTTTCTTTTTTAATCTTTACATTGGGGTGAGATTTTTCTGTTGTTGGGCAAGGTCACAAGGCATGGGACTTGGTAAGCATTTTGCTGTTGACTTTTTAAAAGTATAAAGTATGCCCCAAAATGTGACTAGAAGGCTAGCTATCAAGCCTGTATTTGGAGGTTTAATTATGTACTTTATATATTGACTTACTGGATTTGGACTGCCCGTTTATTCCTGGAGATAAAAATGAAAATCTGTCAGTTCCAATTTGTGGGTAGTATCAAGTCATTGGAATTTATCAAAAGCATCTCATGATTTAATAAGACATCCACTGCATGCAGCTATTTTAGTCCAGTGCAAAGCACTGAATTGTAATTCTTAACTAGACTGTTCGTTTCTGAGACGTACGGATGGAAAGAAATGTATGAATGTTAATTAATCCATGTATATAAATTAGAAATACTTTTCTAGATTCCGTGGGCTTTTATTAAAAATAGAGACTTTCTAGGGATTTACTTAGGCCATATGATGGCCAAATTAATAATAATAATATTACTACTAATAATAGCTGATAACATTTATTGGGTACTTACTGTGTACCAGACACTATTCTATTTTTTTAAGAATTTTTATAATGGCTTTATTGAGATACACTTTGCCATGAAATTCACCTTGTAAAGTGTACAATTCAGTGGTTTTTAGTATATTCACAAAGTTGCACAACCATCACCACTATCTAATTTTAGAACATCTTCACTCCGTAAAGAAGTCTGGTTCCATTAGCAGTCACTCCCATTCCCCATTCCCCTCGGCCCCTGGCAGCCTCCTTCTGCTTTCTGTCTCTATTGATTTGTCCAGCTCTGTTCTTCAGTGCTTTGTGCATCTCCTCTGCTCCTTGACATCAAGTGCTACAATTCTCATTTTAGAAGTAGGAAATTGAAGCACAGAAAGGTTAAGTAAATCACCCAAGGTCACACAGTAAATTAATTCGTGATACAAATGACACATTAGATGAGAACATAGTAGGACCCAATTTTGAATTGCATTGTTATATATATGAAGTGAACACACCCCTTCCCCATGATATGTCCCCTTGTTAATAGCCTTTGCAACCTAGAACCGACTGGAGGTACAGAAGTCATTTTTTTTTCCATTCTAAATACTATTAGGAACACTGCATATCACTGGCATCTAAAAAGAACACACAAGCCATTGTACATCGGGAACAGTTAGGCTTGCTCTCCTCGCCCCTCCTTGATCCCTTTTTCTCTCCCTTACCCTCTCACAGGCCACCACACACATCCATCCCTTTTTCTTGAAATCTAGAGACTCAAACTCTCACCTCTTTTGTTTTAATTCTCCCAGAGGGATGGTAACGCATCAAAGTGTAACATGTCCATTTAGTTGTGTACAGTGAAGGGAGGCATCTGGTCACTTATGGTGACAGTGATGTTTCTAAGACCTCAGTGAGCGTTCGTGTGAGAAGAGAATAGAATGCCTTTCTGTCGGGGTTAGAATAGGTGATAGGATGAAATGACAGAGTAAAGACCACCTTATTGAAGCCGGTGTCCCCTGGTGCAAGTAGCCACATGCAGCTCTTGCTCGCTGTCTTCTTTAGGAGCCTTTGTACTCTGTGCCATCACTGCTGGTAACCTCTTGGTCCTCTTCAGTACTCTGCTTTAATCCTGATCTTTCCTATAAATGATAGACCTGTGAAAAGAAGAACCCGTAAATCATTTGTGAATGTTAAATGTGTAAATAAAAAACACTGGAAAAGGAGAATTTGTGTATGCTGGTTCTTGCACTGAATATTTGCAGCATCCTGATTACAGATGTATTTACTGTGATCAGACAATATGGAATGTTGTGTAGGATTGTATGGGGAGCAAGTTAGAAAGGGCAGTCACATTTATTGAGCAAATAGTATGTGCCAGACACTTTACTAGCTTTTTATAAACACTACCTCCTCTAGTCACAGTAGCCTGTTTGTAACTTAATGCAATGCAAAGCCCATAAACACAATTGGAAGATAAGCGTGAAGAAAGGTTTATTACTTGGAGCAAGTAAAGAGAGCACTGGGAATAATTCCCAAAGCACTGTCTCCCCAAGCAAGGGGCCTTTAGTGGGGAAAAACATACTCCTACGGGAAAGACTCACCACATGTGGAGCTGGGCATATTGTTGCGCATGCTCAGTTCTGAGTCCTGCTGCTTCATCCTGTTCAGAAGCAGCCAGTGGGGAAAGCCTCAGCGGGGAGAATTCAGTATTAGAATGAGCAAAGTTTCCTCTAGTTCACCTAAAAGGGTTGGGGCAGGGTGACTCTGCAGTTTTGACTGGCTCCTGCTAAGTTTCTCTGGGAGGTCTCGTGAAACAAAAAGTAACTGTAGAAGTAATGGAAAGGGTAATTTGGGGAATCATTTGAACCTCTCCCCGCTTCCTATGTATCTTCCATTTTGCATATGCCGTATATACTTGGAGTTTCTCATGTAAGAGGAATCATGGGATATTTAACACATCATTCCTGCCGGCTTGAATCACTGGTGGTACACGTGTGACTGTCCCATTGATTGGGTGGCTTGTACTGCTTCTCGGGAGTCTTTGCTTACAGTAATGCAAAGAAAGGTGTTGACTTAGCAGAGCAGATGTCATCATATTACTGTTCTTAAGGAAAACATTCAAATGGTATAAAAAATACAGCTGATTTGTGGTACAGCTGTTGTAAATGCATATTTTATACACCAGCGGTGGGGCACTTGGAAGATTTCCACGTTAAAAGTTAAGAAAATTATTGACAGACTATTCATGAATATAAACTAATGAAATAAGTTTGATTACTGTAATTTTTAAATTTGGTATGAATAGTATTAATCTTTATATTTGGGCAGTAATTATTCAAGGCCCAATTACAGACTTTTTATTAGTAAAAAGACCAATGAAAGTCATTAGATCCATTTGTACTACCAGTGGCACAGGCCACCAGATGGGACAGTCATGCGTGTACTGCTGGTGGGTCAAGCTTGTGTGTCTGACTTCATTCACTGAACATTATGTTCTCAGGTTGCATCCATTTACGCATTTCCTATTCTGTTGTTTCAAAAATATTTTAATATATATGCTAATTTGTTTCATTTATACTGTTAATTTCTCTTAGTTCACTGAAAAGAGTTTTGTGCTAATACCTGTTTCTTCTTTGCAAGAGAGAATCTTTTTGGTGTGATGTCTTGTACTCTGAGTAACTACTTTGAAGATAATGATACACAGATAATGATATGCAGTATTAACTACTGTTATTTTGTTAGGAAATTGTTTTGTTTTTTCATAAAATAAAAAAAGCGACTGTAGAGGCACCTCAGGGGGTAGCACCTCTTTCTTGCAAGCACAGGCAATCGCCCCTGAAAGTACTGTACTTGACTAGTGACTTATATTTTGAAATATGTGGCATTAGCCTTATTTTAAAGTTGAGGAATGTGCACCTCAGAGTTTAAATAAATTGCCCAGAGTCTACAGCCAGAATTCAAACTTGAGCTTTATGACAGTAAAACCTTTTTTTCTCAGTCCCTTGCCAAGTTAGAATCATACATACTGAAATTAAAGCAAATGCAGCTCAATACGCAGTTAGGAGCCTGGTGAGCAACTGAGAGTTTTCAGCCTTCCCCTTGGGAGACTGTACCCGTTTTTGCTTTTAGTTTTATAATGTACTCGAAGAAACAAAATTCCTCTGTGCCCTCCGTGTATAACAGTTGAAGAAGTCATGGTCATTCATTTTGGTACCATGTAAAATAGCAACGCAATCAGAGGAAGTCTTTGAAGTACTGAGATAAGGTGCATCACCCGCGAGGAGTGGAGGGAGGGCGTTCCGGATGGAGAGCATCCTCGGCAGCAGAAAGAGAGCAGGCGGGTGTGTAAGCCGCCAGCGTGCACATGGAAGACTGTGGCACTGGCCCTGCACATAGTCACGGTGCTTTATGACACTTCATTTTTCTAGCTGCCTTTATTTCACTTGAAAGTAGATTAAACACCAATGAGTTTATTTTCGAGTTAAGCAGATAGGCTCAGAGAAGTGACGGACTGGGCCCTGGGTTACGAAGTCATTCTCAAGAATGCAGTTGGGAAATTGCTCTTCATATTAATACAGTCTTTCTAATGAGAACTCAAATGTTGGAGTGAATCCAACTAATTGGGAAATTAAAGTTAAGATGGGACCAAATTATTGAGGATAGGTACTGAAAACCAAGGAACTGTGTGAAATTAAGGGCTTACTGTGGTGGGAAATGGGGTGCCACCTTCCAGAGACTGTCTCATCGAAAGGAACTTCAAGGGAATAGATGACACGGTGAGAAACAGGCAGAGGGCAGAGAGGAGTGCAGTGGGGTTCAGGCACGTGAGCAGAAGCCTGAAGGTGGCGTGGCGCGCTTCCGAGAACAGCGCTGGAGCGCCGACTGGCTGCGCAGGGGGCGCTACTCCACAGACGAGGGAGGGTGTGAGTGCTGGTAGAAGTCAGAGCTGGAAATGTCCATTTGAATTTACAGATGCCATTAATGTTGAGAGAACACAGCATCACAGTGATAGTTTGACAGCCAGGGCTGCTAGAGAGTAGGACTACAAAAAGGATCTAGAATAGAAGGAGCTAATGAAGCAGAAACGTACCTGCCATGGATTTTCACGTTATCTTCACCTAACACTAACCCTAAAGGAAGCTTCCCCTCATTTCATCAGAGGAGGAAGTTTGGATTCAAGCCCTTGCCCGCAATAAGAGCCAGAGAAGAATGTAAACAGACAGGTAAAGACAGAAATTTAAGGAAGAGACAAGTGAAGAGAAACTTAACTACAGTGTAGAAGCCACTTTAATGGAAATGTGATCAAAGGCTGTGGGAGCCCAGAGATGAGATTCACTTCTTCCCTTCCTTCCTCTCTCCTTCCTCCCTCCTCCCCTCCCTCCCTTCCTTCCTTCCTTCCAAGAAGCCATTCACTCGGTATGTTGACAGTTTTCTCTGGAAAGCAGGAAGCCTCCTCCTCTGTTTAACAGGGAGAAATGGTGTGCTGGGCATTTGGTCCATGCTTTCACTGAGTTCTTCGTATTAGCCCTGCAAGACAGGTATTATCACTATCATTTTATAAATGAGGAAGCAGAGACTCAGGCGAAAGGACTCTTCCAAGATCACGCAACTACCAAGTAGCAAAGCTGGGACTTAAACCCAAGTCTATCTGATTCTAAAGAACACATTGTTAGGATTAGCTGAATATAGGCTGCGTGTAACAGAAAAATCCAAAACAAGATGGTTTACATAAGATAGAGGCTTATTTTTCTCTCATATAAAAAAGTAATAAAGGTGGGAGATCCGGGACTGGTATGGCGGTCCTGTGGCATCATCTGGGACCTAAGGTCCAAATTCTTGGTGTCCCCATTCCCAGTAGTCATTTCTTTCCTAAAGGTGACCTCACCCCAAGATGGCTGCTGGAGCCCAATTCTATGTGTGTATAAAGGAGCAGTTGGGGTTGGAAGAGGACGAAAGAGCAGTTTTTCCTGGCTGAGTTAGTGCCCTTTAAACTACCTTCCTAGTTGGATGCAGTTGTGGTACATGCCTATCCTCCTAGCACTCTCAGAGGTTGAGGCTGGAAGATTGCAAGTTTGAGTCCAGCCTGGGCAACTTGGTGATTTAGTGAGACTGTCTCAAAATAAAAAAAGGGATTATAACTCAAGACAAAGGCCCTGGGTTCAATCTCCAGTGCTGTAAAAAACAAAAACAAAAATGACTTGAACACATGGCCTCTTATATCTCATCACTAGGAAGCTTAGTCACATGGGTATATCTAGTTGAAGGGCAAGCTGAGAAATGTACTTTATTATTATTATCTTTTCTTTTGGCAGTACTGGGGATTGAACTCAGGGCCTTTGCAGCTCTGACCCAGCCCTTATTTATTTATTTATGTATTTATTTATTTAATGGCAGTGTCTCCCTATGTTGCTGGGTTGCCCAGGCTGGGTTCGAGGTTGCAATCCTCTTGCCTCAGCCTCCCAGAGTGTTGGGATTACAGGCATGCACCGCCACATCTGGCTAAAAATGTACTGTTTTAGCAACGTGTGTCACTGCCTGAAATAAAATTGGAGTATTTTTATTAAAGAGGAAGAAGGACTATTGTGTGCAGCAGGCATCCTCTGTCACAATCCTTTGTTTAAATTAATTTTAAGGATAATTTATATATAAAATAAGTACCTTTTCTTTTCTTGCAGTGCTGGGGTGGAACACAGGGCCTACCTAGTACATGCTAGGCAAGTGCTCTACCGCTGAGCCGCACCGCGGCCCATAAAATTCATTTTGAAATGTACAATCTGATGAGTTTTGACAACTGTAAACAGCCATGTAAGATATGGAATATTTTCAGCACCACAAGTGAAATAATATTCAGTATTTTCATCATTTCTGAAAGGTCTTTTGTGTCCATTCATAATCAACCTCCTCCAAGCCCTGGTCCCAGGTAATCGGTAATTTGCGTTGTGTCACTTTAGTTTTTCCTATCCCAGAGTTCATGTTATCTTTTGTGTCTGGTTTCTTTTACTCTGCATGTTTTCGAGGTCAATCCAAGTTAATGTGGGAATCATTAATTTGTTCTTTTTATTGCTGAGTAGTATCACATTGTTTGCTCCATCTACCTGTTAATGGATGATTCCTCTGTGATCTGAAATCATCACTACATTCTCACCACAACCATAGTTCCCATGGGGTGCTCCCTGCAGTGACCAAGTGCTGCAGGGACACTAAGACCAGCCCAGTCCTGGGAGAAGGGGGCTTCTTTAACGGGCAATTTGGGGTTAAAGACTCTCAACAGCATTGTGGAGCTTTCTTAGAACTGCACCGCAGTCTAAGATGCTTCTGCCCAACCTTTCTTCTCCCTCTTCTTCATTCCAAATTAGAACTGATCCGATGGCCCTCCCAGTCTCCTCCCCTCATTTCCCTTCCCGAGATTTTCCCTGATAATGTACATTTCTGGCATATTTAATCCAACTTGGACTTCAGCGTCTCAAAGAATGCAGATCAACACAAATCGTTTCCAGTATTTGTCTATCATGAGTAAAGCAACTATGAACATTTTTATTCAGGTCTTTTTGTGGACTGTACCTTGATTTCTTTGGGGTCATTACCAGGAAGGAAATTATTATTATTTTTTTGGGGGGGTGCTGGGAATCGAACTCAGGGCCTTGCGCTTGCTGGGCAAGCGCTCTACCACTGAGCTAAATCCTCAACCCCTGGAAGGGAATTATTGAGTGATATAGTAATTATATATTTAACTTTACAGAAAAATGCCAAATTGTTTTCCCAAATGGTTTTACCAATTTATACTCCCACCAGTAGTGTTTCCGTTGCTGTACATCATCCCTAAAGCCAGCTTATTTATAATTTTATAAAATTAGTCTTTATAATTTTATCTGTCCTAGTGTATGTGCAGTGGGACTGTGTTGATTACCATAATTCTTAATCCTTACAAAGCTGGAATCTGACCCCTGACTGAGCACAAGGCCTGTGTGCCTTTCACCCTACAAGACCAGTTACCTTACTACAGAACAATTTTAGCTTCACTACCTCTTTCATTCTTCTACCCAAGAATGGGAGAACTGAGGAAAGATATTAAGGCACTAGGTAGAAAGAGAAGGTGAAATTCATGCTATAAGGAATAAGATTGTGTATAAATGAATGCTAAATAAATGGAGATACAAATTAACAAGTATATAATTAAGACTCTCAAAGTAAAAGGTAATGGGAGTGTTATGCGGTTCATTCATATATATACTTTTTAAGTAATTTTTTAATATTTTATTTTATTGGTACATGTTTGCAGATCATCCAGTTTACAGTCATCTTGAGGAGTGGTTACATGTACATACTGCAGCTTGTTTTATTTTCTTTTTTAGCCACTTCCCCTCTCCTCTACCTCTCTCCCTCCTCTAATTCCTTATCCCATTTTTCATTCTTGTTGACATTATTGATCTTAGCTCAGGTTATGGCACATAATGTTTACATTAACTGAGGTTATTAGGTTCCTGTACATGGCATATCTTTATTCGACTTATTTCTCCTTCTCCTCCTCCTCACCCTTCATGCTTTTCCCCTTGGACCCACTTCCCTATTGCAAAGGAAGTGCATTTCTTTGTTCCCCTTTATCCATTCTTTATTTTTCTCTTTGTTTGTACTTTGCCTCACTCAAATGAGAGATACCATATGTATTGACGCTTGTGTGTCTGGTTTATCTCACTCAATGTTATATTTTCCAGGTATATCCGTTTTCCTACAAATGTTTCAAATGTGTCATTCTTTGTAGCCAAGTAGTATTCCATTATATATAGATACCACATTTTCTTTATCCAGTCGTCTCTTCATGGGTATACAGGCTGCTTTCAGGATTTAGCTATTATGAATTGTCCTGTTATAAACATTGGTATGCGTGTGTTGCTGTAGTATGATGACTTAAACCCTTTGGGGAAGATACTTCACGGAGGGATAGCTAGGCCATATGGAATTTCTAATTTCAGTTCTTTGAGAAATCTCCATACTGATTTCCATAATGCTGGTATTAGTTTGCATTCCCACCAACAATGAAGGAGGCTTCCTTTTTCACCACAGCCATGCCAGCATTTGTTATTCTTTGACTTCTTGATGATTGCGATTCTTTCCAGAGTAAGATGGAATCTTACCATTGTTTTAATTTGCATTTCTGTAATGGCCAGAGATGTTGAACATTTTCTCACCTATTTGTTGACCATTTGTATTTTTCCTCTGTGAAGTATCTGTTTATTTCTATCGCCCATTTCTTGAGTGGGTCTTTAATTTTAAGTGGTTTAATTCTTTTTTGAGTTCTTTGTGTATTCTAGATATTAGATACTCCTAGATACTCCTCTGTGTGAGGAGTAGCTGGCAAAAATTTTTTTCCCATTCTGTAGGTTGTCTCTTCACTCTACTGATTGATTCTTTTGCTGTACAGAACCTTTTTAGTCTGATATAATCCCATTTGTTGATTCTTGCTGCTATTTCTTGTGAAATTGAGGTTCTGTTTGGAAAACTTTTTCTTACACCTATGTCAAGTGTTTTACCTGTTTTATCTTCCAATAGGTTTAATGTTTCTGTTTCAATGTTTAGTTCTTTGATCCATTTTGATTTTAATTTAGTATATGGTGAGAGATAAGGGTCCAGTTTCCATCTTCTGCAGACAACCAATTTTTCCTAGCATCACTAGCTGAATAAGTTGTCTTTCCTCCAATATATGCTTTTGGCCCCTTGGTCAAAGATCAAATTGCTGAATGTGTCTGGGCAAGTTTCTGTGTCCTCATTTCTGTTCCATTGATCCACATATCTGTTTTTGTTCCAGTACCAACCAAGCCGTTTTGTCATTATTGCTTCGTAGTATAACTTGAAGTCAGGTATTGCTGTGCCTTCTGCTTTGCTCTTTAGGAGTGGTGGTTACCGACCAAAAGGAATTAATATTTACTCAGTGTTAACTATGTGTCAGACACTGGGCTAAATATTTTATACATGAGTCTCTTTATTTTTGCAACACTTGTAAGTCTTGGTCCCAAGTTACAGAGACTCAGTTAGTTGAAGGCAAATAAAAAGTAGTACGCATTTAACTGGAGAGTCCACAGGGCAGGGGTGGCTGCCTGCACAACAGGGTCCATGTGTCTAAACAAAAGCATTAAGAATTTAGGGCTAAGAACACAGCTCAGTAATATAGCACTTGCCTAGCATGTGGAACACCCTGGGTTCTATTACTACAAAGTAAGAACATTTTGTAGTAAAGTGCTATGTATACTTAGAATGTATTTTTTACTGTATTCAACAGTGGAAGTGGGGCTGGGGATTTAGTTCAGTGGTTAGAGTGCTTGCCTCATGAGCACAAGGCCCTGAGTTCAATCCCCAGCACAAAAAAAAAAAAGAAGAAGAAAACAATGGAAGCATATTTTATTTACTCATATAGATAGCAGTTTTATTTTCTAAATTCATATACCGTAAAATTGATTTGGGGAACATACAGTTCTATGAGTTTTAACATATCAATAAATTTGTGCAATCAGAATGAAGAATATTTCCAATAACCAAAAGAACTCTGTTGTGCTATTCATTTAGTCACATGCTCTCCCTACTCCTAAACACTGGCAACTAGGGTTCTGTTCTCCACCAATGTGGTTTGTCTTTTAGGGAATGGAATATAAATTGAATCACATACTACATGACCTTTGAGGCTGGCCTCTACCACTTAGCATAATATGTTTTAGATTCACCCATGTTATTGTGTGAATGTATACTTTGTTCTTTTTATCACCAAATAGCATCCTATTGTGTAGCTGTACCACAGTTTGTTTATCCACTCACCAGCTGACAGAAATTAGTGTGGTTTCTAGTTTTGTGCTGTTACAAGTAGAGCTGGGGCTGGGGGGTAGCTCAGTGGACCAGTGCTCGCCTGGCCTGCAGAAGGCCCTGGCTTCCATCCTCAGCACTGGCACTATAGCAGAAACCAAAGTGCATAGAGCTGCTATGCACATTCCTGTATGAGTGTCTGTGTGACCATATTCTTTCTAAGGTCACAATCTAGGAGTGAGATTGCCCAGTTTCATTGTAAACATACAATTTGCTTTATAAGAAACTGCCAAACTGTTCTCCAAAATGGCCATAACATTTTGTATTCTGACTAGCAACACAGGAGAATTCTAGTTGCTTTGCATTCTGACCAGCAATCTGTAATATTTAGCCACGCTAATAAGTGAGTAACAGTATCTCATAGTTACTTTAATTTTTATCTCATTAATGGCTATTGATGCTTAACATCTTTTCATGTGCTTATTTGCCATCTGTATGTATTTTGTGTAGTTTCTTGAGCTTTTTTTCTTTTCTTACCTCTCTTTTCTTTTCTTTTTCCTATCTCTTCTTTATTTGTAGTGCTGGGGGAGTGAACTCAGAGCCTTGCACATGCTAGGTAAGTGCTCTGCCACTGAGTTACATACCCAGCTCCTTTAGCTCATTTACTAATCACATTCCTTGTATGTTTATTCTGTTCAGTTCTGAGAGTTCTTTATGTAGTCTGCATAAAAGCCAGTTGTATGCTGTGCAGTGTTATGGCTTGTATCTAGATGTTCCCCCAAAGCCTCATGCAGTCACAGGAGGTGGGGAAGCTTTTCAGAGGTGGCTCGATCTGGAGTGTGTGGTGCTGGGATCAAGGGTGTGTGATTTCTAAAGCAGTCCACTGATTGGTTTGCATAGTGTGAGCGCCACACCTGCCCTCAGGCCTGTAACCTGCATACGATACAAGGGACAGAAAGTGGCTTGTCGCTGGTCACTTGCTAGCTACTTGCCTTCTGCCTGCCCTGCTTTGCCATGAAGAGTTTCTCCTTTGCGATGCCCCTCTGCCATGCCACCATGCCATCCTGCCTAGGAGCCGGCTGATTAAGGACTGAAACTTCTAATAATAAACCTTTCCTCCTTTAACTTTGGGTGTTGGGTATTTTGTTTCAGCAATAAGAAAAGTAACTAAGACATGGTTTGCAAGTATTATCTCCGAATCTCTAGTTTGTCTTTTTTTTTTTTAACCTCTCATTCTGAGGATTAAACCCAGTGCCTTTGCAATGAGCTATATTGCAGTCTTTTAAAAGTATTTATTCACTTATTTTTGAGACAAGGTCTTGCAAATTTGCCCAGCCTGGGCTCCAACTTGTGATCCTCATGCCTCAGACTCTCAGAGTGCTGGGACTACAGGTGAGCGCCACTGTTCCTGGTTTAGCCTGTCTTTTAAAATCTTTTAAACAGTATTTTCCACAGAACAAAGGTTTTTTTTTAAATTTGGATGAAGTACAAATTCTCAATTTTTTAATCAATAATGCTTTGGTGTCATGTCTAGAAACTAAATAACTCAGGTCATGACTATTCTTTCTGTATTTCTGCTAAAAGTTGTATAGTCTTATGTTTTATGTTTAGATCAGCTGTTCTTATCCAGGAACATTTTTGCCTGGGTCAAGAAGCCCTGACTTAGATTTATGGTACATTTTCACTTAATTTTACATTAGGTGTCAGATTTAGGTCAAGTCTCTCTTTCTCTCTCTCTCTCTCTCTCTCTCTCTCTCGTCATTCCAATGTATTTCCTGAAAGGAATACCCTTCTCTGTTGAGTTGCCTTTATAACTTTATCAAAAAGTGAGCTGAAAATAAATAGATCAGCCATATTTTTATTTTACCTGTTTCTGGATTCAGTTCAGTTCTGTTGATTTATGTGTCTATCTTTTTGCTAATACAATCCAATTTTTCAAGGCAGTACAGTAACCTTGGAATTTGTAGAGTGGGAGTCATCTCAGGAATGCAAAGTTGATTCGATATGCAAAAAGCAACTTAATACATCATGTTAATATTGGGGAAAAGCATGTGATCATCTAAATAGACATAAAGTAGGATTGAAAAATATCATTCTCCTTCATGATAAAAAAAAAGCACCCAACAAATGAGGAACAGAAAGGAATGTTCTCAACCTGTACATTTACAGAGAGTCCATAGCTAACATCTTATTTAGTGATGAAAGCCTGAGTGATTTCCCCCTGTGATCAGGAGCAAGATGAAGATTTCTCCTCTTGCCAGTTTTATTCGACATAGGGCTGGAGGTCCTGATGAGAGCGATTAGGCAAGAAAAATACCTGAAGTGCATCCAGATTGAAAAGGAAAGTAAAAAAATCAATAAAAAATTCTGTCTGAGCTAACAAGTGAGTCCAGACTGATGGTGTTATTCCTAGTCTTATCTTTGGGTGAGAGGAGAGAGTTGAAGTTTCCACCTGTAATTATGAATTCATGTATTATTTTCATTTCAGATGCGACAGTTTTTGTTCCATGTATTTTGAAACCGTGAATGCATATGCATCATGTCTTCTTGGTGAACTGACCCCTAGATGGAGTCTAGCTATGCTTCCCAGGCTGCCTTAGCTCATAATCCTCCCATCTCAGCCTCCCAAAGAACTATAGTGTGAATTGTTCTCTGAACCAAGCCAAAGTAACTTCATCTTCTAGTGGGCCCCTGTTTAGCTGTGTGGTGGGCCCCCCTGGGGGGCTGAGGGTGTGTGGCAGCCTGCAGCCTAACAAGGTCATCCATCCCTGCAGCTGGACAGCACTTAGACACCAGCGGAGTTTCCTGCTAAGGATGGGATGGGAACTTTTCCCAAGGACCCTTCTTGCTTTTGATCCTGCTTTTGCTGTTTTAATTAATGCCCTATAAAACAAGTAGCCTGGCACAAGGGTGTTGACAACTTCGGTGGTGCTGCAGCCCTCAAAACATCCACTGGTCTGTAAATAGCCTGTAATAAACTCAGTGCTTGCCAAGCTGATTTTGTCTGAGTTGTCGTTTGCTCTGTCAGCCCCATCTCAGTTTGGAGGTAGCTATTTCTTTTCTGTCTCTCTAGGAAATTCACACAAGAGCTGGGATTACAAATCTGTGTCCGTAGTCAACTAGCTTTTTTTTTTTCTTCTGGTGCTGGAGTGGAGCCAAAAGCCTACCTGGTATGTGCTAGGCAGGTGCTCTACCACTTATGCACTCCCAGCCCTTAGTATTTTGTCCTTTCTGACAAACTTCGACATTTAATTGGTATGTTTACCACACTTCCACTCACTATATGATTATTGACTTATTTGATTTAGGAACAGTATTTATTTGTTTTCTGTTTCTTCCTCTATTTTTCATTCTTCTTTTTCTTTTTCTTTTTTTTGAATATTTTTAGTATTCCATTTTATTCTTACCATGTTTTTGCATTTTTAGCAATTGCTCTAATTATTGCAATATATATAACTAACTTTTTAAACAGTGTATTTTTCAACAGCTTAACACTTCAAATAGCATTTAGAGATTTATAATCGCAAAGATCTTCCTTCATTATCCTCTGTATTTGTGCTGCAATTATCTTACTCATCATATCCATATTAATTGATAATCTCATTATCAGATAATAGTATTATTTTTCTTTCCAGTGTCAAATGTATTTTAAAGAAGCCACTATGAGAATGATGCTTGCATCTGTTGTATTTTCACAGATGTTTGCCACTTCTGTGGCCCTTCCTTCATTTTTCATGGTGTGAGTCTCTTTTTAGGATGATTTCACTTCTGTGTGAAGAACATCCTTCAGCAATTATCTTAGGGTACATCTCTTAATTTGGGTTTCTAAAAAGTCTGAGAGTGTTTTTTTATTTCATATTTTTAATTCCTCAAAGATATTTCCACTGCATATTAAATTCTGAGATGACTGTTATTTTCTGAAAACATTTCAAAAATGTTCTATTTCCTTCTGTTCCTCCTGTTTTCTGATAAGAAACTGAGTCAATCTAATCATTAGAGTCCTATATGCAATACATCAGTTTTCTCTGGTTGCTTTTAAGATATTTTTCTACATTGTTGGTAGTTTGATTATTTCTACATTGTCAACAACTTGGTTATTATGCTTTTGGCATATTTCTTCGTGGTTATCCCGAGGACGTAGTATAAACTTCTTGCAGTTGTAGGTTTACATCGTTCACAAAATTTAGGAAGTTTTAGCTACTTCTGAGAGCCCGATGGCAGGAATGTTCGACCTTCTGGCATTGTCCCACAGCTCTCTGAGGCTTGGTGAATTTTTTTCCTAATATTTTTCTCCGTGTGATTTAGATTATACCAGTATTCCTTGTTTTGCCTTTTGCCCTATGCTCGAATATGACTCACTGTTGCTAATCCTGAATTTATTTAAACTTGTGATATATTGTTCATTCTGCAGCTTTTGCTTTAATTTTGATTTTTCAAAATTGTGGCATTGAAATATTACTTGTCTTGGTTATTGAGTATAACCTTAAACTTTGTGCATGACATGACCACCTCACCTGTGTCTCCCTAGTCCTGGTCTGAATGGATAATTTGTATTGATATATGGTGTCTTCAAGTTTATTGACACTTTTGGGGGGGTTGAGACGGTTTTGCTATGTAGTTTGTACTGGCCTTGAACTCACTATGTAGCCCAGAATTCAAGGTGACCCTTCTGCCTCAGCCTCCCAAGTGCTGGGATTACAGGCGTGTGCCACCACATTTGGCTGACTTTTTTCTCTATCATCTCCATGTGCTATTGAGCCCCTCCAGTAATTTATAAATTCTGGTTCTTTTATTTTGTAATTCTAATATGATTTTCTTTATGTCTTCTATTTTTTGTTGAAATTTTATCTTTCAGTTAATTTCCAGGTATTAGCATTTACTTACTATAAAGAAGTTTTAGACTAAAGATTACAAGTACGGGTGAGGACGTGGAGAAAAGGGAATTCTTGTACACTGTGGATAAGAGTATAAGTTAGTACAGCCTTTATGGGCAACAGTATGGAAGTTCCTTGAAAATGTTAAAATAAAAAACTAGCACATGACTTAGCAATCCCATTCCTGGATATACATCTAAAGGAAATGAAATCAGTATATTGAAGAGATGTCAGCAAGGTGATCCCAAAGCTCTCTCTGCCAGATCTGATTGTCATGGGCACTTGAGCTGTTGCTCTCTCCTGATAGTGCCTGGCAGCTCAACATGGGGCAGAAGATTCAAAATGTCACCAAATTAAGAATATTCTAAGGCAGAGGGACAGTATATGGTCCCCCTTATGAAGCCAGGTGTTCTGGCTGGGCCTCATGTTCTCTCAGGAAGACAGCCTGACAGCCCACCTGCTTGTTCAGGCTTTTGATGGGGCCACATCTGCCCTGGTGTTCTGAGGGACACAAAAGCTATGTAGGACCAAGGATAGACTGGGAACATCTCGGGGCGATAACCCGAAACTTTCTCTCATAATTTTATCCCTCCCCTTCTGCGCTGCACCTTCACACCTGCTGTGAGGCATACGCTATGACTAAGCCCACTTCCTTCCCCTTGATTTCAGCTCTATTGTCTGCTGTCCCTCCTTTAGACCCTTGCAGAAGTTGCACCAATTATTTGACTTGTGCGACATCACTCTGTTAAATCAAGAAGCCCCATCTTGTGCCTTTTCCAAGGTCTCATCTACTATTTTACCCGTCTATTGCTTACTTCTTTCAGAAATGTGTTGAACAAGGTCCTCAGATGGCAGCCCTGGCATTCTGCCCCCGAGAATGAGCCCTGTCATCACTGATAGCCAAGTTTGACATCTTATACACCTCTACCTAGAATCCCTAACCATTTCAGTAACAAAAGACACTGTGTCCGCTACTTGCCCGCACCCCCCAGTATTCCTGGGCCAATGCCCAGAACTCGAGAACCACCGTGCTGATACTCTGCAGAACGTATCTCTACCAACGAATTCTGCTCCCTGGGAGAGGAGATGGAAAATGGTTGCTGTTCACACGGAGACCTGATCTGGCTTTCCTGCTGTCTCATGTTTGATCTCACCTCCCTCAGAGCAGCCCTGATGCAAACTAGAGGACCTGTTTCTGGCCCCAATTCAGATCTCTGAAATCATGAACTACCCTCACATCTGCCTGAACCCCATCACAACAGGATGTAAGGGCTACCTGGATCCCTGCTGTCATACCATCACCCATGTCACCACTAAAAACTACCAAGGGACAAGATCAAAGAGGAAGGTAATAATAAGAACTGATTCTTAATTTGTTTATTCAATAAATGTTTATTGAGCAGCAAATATGTGGCAGGTGCTGTGCTAGGCATTTGAGATACAGCAGTGAGCAAAACAAAGTCCCTCTTTCCTGTAGCTGATGCTGAGGTGATGGAATAGATACAATAAACATATAATTAAGTATATTGTATGATTAGCATAAGCAAAGATATTATCCTAAGTGAAATAAGCCAGACACAGGAAGGCAAATACTGTGCGACTACACTTACGTGAGTTATCCATCTGTAATAGTCAATCTCACAGAAACAGAGAATAGAATGACAGTCGCCAGGAGTGGGTGGAGTGGGGTGTATTAGTGTTCTGTACAGGGATAACCGGGGAATTTGTACTCACCGGATATAAAGTTTCAATTACTCTAAATAAGTTCTAGACATGTGCTACACAACATAGTACCTAAAGATATATGGACACATCCAATTAAGCTGCTTACAACTGCAAATAATTTTGTTCTTTGCTTCTTGTTTTCTCCCTTTCTACAATGCGCACATTAGCTTTAAAAAAAATAGAGTTTATTTTTAAAACTCAAAAAAATAAAGTTACTATGTGGTGTTGTATAATTTAAAATTTATTGAGAGTAGATCTCATGGCAAGTATTCTTATCACACACATGCATGTGTGCGCGTGCAGACACACAAAATAAACAAAAGGACATTGGCGGTATTAGATATATTTATTACTTTGTGACACTGGAGGTATTAGATATGTTTATTACTTTGATAGTGATGATGGTATCATGAATGTTTGCAGATGTGCAAACTCATAAAATTGTACGCATTAAATGCATGCAATCCTTTGTTCTTTTTTTGTTTTTTGCAGTACTGGGAATTGAACTCAGAGATACTCTACCACTGAGCTGCACACCCAGCCCTTTTAATTTTATTTATTTATTTTTAACTTTGATACAGGCTCTCACTAGGTTGCCTAGGCTGGCCTCAAAGTTGCAATCCTTCTGCCTCAGCCTCCCAGAGTGCTGAGATTATAGGTGTACCACCATGCTTTAGAAAATATGCACAATTCTTTGTGTATTGATTATACCTCAAGAAAGCTGTTTTGTAAAAATCAGAGTACGGGTATGGAGAATGACAAGGAGAGGGGTTGTTATTTTAGATGGAATGGTCAAGGAAGGCTTCTCTGACATGCTGACATTTGAGTGAAGGCTTGAATGCCGTCAGGGTCAAGCCATAGGACAAGTGTGTCCTGAAAGAGGACAAGTGTGTCCTGAAAGAGGACAAGTGCCGTTCAGTTTGAAGTGGAAATAAGACTGGTGTGTTTGAGGAATAGGAGGAACGCTAGCGTGACCAGAACCATTAGTCCTCACGCCTTGTACTCCTGTTCACTGAGTTACCACAAGCAGGAAGTCCAAGCCTTCCATTATCACTTGGACCATTATTTTTGCCTTGCTCTGTGCATCTCCTAATCTACCTTTCCCTCTCTTCAGAGGCTTTTGGGCCAAAGAGAAGCAATCAGAAAAGAAGTGGCTCAGGTTCCTACAACCAAATCTGTTACTCTACCATCATCTATCTTCATCCTCTCCGCCCTTCTTCTTAATCCAAAGATGAGCTGCCTGTGCTCCTAGCACGGGGCCATCGCTCCACTTGTGTACTGGCCCTCATACTCTCCTCCCAGCTCAAGGACTTTGCTCCTATAAAGAAACATTTTCTTTCTCTTGCAACCATAAAGATTTTTCTGTCTGCTGGATCAGTCCCAGAGGCTCACCGATATACTTCTCTCTACCCTGTGTCCTCTGCAAAGGAATCCCCAGTTTTCTATAATCCTCCATTGGTGAAGCCCTACCAAAAAATTGCCTGTGTCTTATGGTTCTGCTTTCTCATATCTTATTCTTTCTTCAGTCCATTTCTCTTAAGTTTTGTTAAGGTTTTGAAGACCACCATGTTGCTAAATTCAATGGATTTACAGATATTTGGCACACTTCATTTGACTCTAACCCACATTGAAACACTTTCCCTTCTCACTGCCCACTCTTTCTTAGTCTCCTTTGATTGCTGGTACTCCTTTTCCTGATCTTAAAATGTTAAAGTGACTCAAGTTTCAGTCCTCAGACTTCTCTCTACATTTACTCCCTGGATGATTTCATTCAGTCTCATGACTTTAAGTAACATCTTTTTGGGGTGGTGCTGGGGATTGAACTCAAAGCCTTGTGCTTTCTAGGCAAGCACTCTACCACCGAGCTACATCCCCAACCCCAAGTAACATCTTTTCACGGAAGTCTCCAAATATATATCTCTAGTTCTATAAGATCCATACTTGTGTATCTAACCGTATACTTGAGATTTCCATCTGGATATCTAGTAAGCATCTCAAACTGTCTTCAAACATGTCCCTATTTATCCTAAACTTGCTCTTTTCCCAGAGTATCTTGATGATCAGTAACACTACTGTTTAACCAGTTTCTCAGACTACAGACATATTTAAATTCTCTTTTCCTCAAACTCCGGATCCAATCCACAAGCAATACCCATAAGCTCTATTTCAGAATATATCCAGAATTTGAACACTTCTCACCATCTCCACTGTGATACTAGCCCAGGCCACTATGACCTCACACCAGATAATTGTAGTAGTTTCTTAACTGAGATCCCTGATTTTACTCTTAGACCCCATAATAATTTTTCAGAATGGTCTTCAAAAATTTTCAGGCTTATTATGTTAAAACTCTGTATGTGCTGGCATCTTAAAATTGCATTTAAAATAAAAACCAAGTTCTGCCATCATCTGCAAGGCCCTGCAGGACATGGCCTCTGCCTACTTCTGCCTATCTCCACACTGGCCCCCTTGGTCAGTCAGTTTTGCCTGACTTTCCTTGAAAATATCAAGTCCATCCTTGCCTCAGAGCCTTTCTACTTGCCATTTCTTCTGCCTGGCTTCACTTAATTTTGGTCTCTGATCAATACCACCTCTTTAGAGAGGGCTTCTCTGGCCACTCGAACTTGAAGTAGCTGCTCTGCCATCAGTCTGAATTCCCTTGCTGTCTTATATTTTTATTCACAGACTCACTATATATAGTTTTCTCTATTTATGTCTTTTTATTTATTGTACTACTTTCTAATATAACTTATGCTTGTGGGGGTTGAGGTAACATTTGTCTTATTAACCACTATAGCCCTAATAACTGGAGCCATGGATGACACACACAAAAATTCTTTAATATTTGTTGAATGGTTGTTGCCTTCAGCCTTTCCTTCACAACTGTTACAATTATATCTAAATGCCCCCTCCAAAACCTTCTTGAACTCATGAGTGGGACTTTGGGGAAGCGATTGGGTTATGGGGGCATGATAATCATCAGTGGATTAGTCCACTAATGAATTTATACATAATGTGACCTTGGGAGGTGGAGTCTGATCAGTGGAGTTGGGTTACTGGGGGCATGGCATGGAAGGGCCTGTCTCCTTTCCCTGCTCCTCCCTTGATGCCCTCTACTTCCCAGTTGTCATGCTGTGAGCAGCTTTCCTCTACCCAGGCCCTTCTGTCATGCTATCCCAACTTGGAGCTGTTACTGGGCTCAGGGGTGCCGGAGTTTCCTTCCGGAGGTGGTTTCTAGGTTCTTTCCATCTTGAACAAAGAATTGAACAAAGCAAGCAAAAATGGTGGCAAAGTTTCACATTTATTAGCGGTAGGAAAAATAAAAACAGTAGGAAAAATTAAAAATGAAGGATAAGGGAGAAACTGGTCTGCAGAGTGAGTTTGGGCAGAGTAAAAAGAGAGGAAAAGTAAAAATAAAAGTACACTTCAGAATAGGGAGTGGGCTAGTGTGAGGTGGCACATTAGCAAGCTCTTCATGGTTTTCCTTTTGTCTTTCCCATGCTTACCTCTCACACACACATTATCCTATCAGAAATCCGCTAGGGTTCACATACAGGGTCCTGAGAATTGTTTTGTCCTTGTGTTCTGAGATTTTGCATTTAACAGGTCACCACCTGCTCCCCCAGCCAGCTTTGCCATGCCCTACCTTCCTGCACTGGAGCCAATGAAACCTCTACAAATTGTGAGGCAAAATAAACCTCTCCTTCTTTAAGTTACAGGTATTGGATAAGGTGTCTCAGGGAGAAAGAAAGTAACTAACACAGATTTTGATACCAGAAGTGGGGTCATTGCTGTGATGCTACCTGATCATGTGGTTCAGAAGCCTTCAGAACAGGTTGGCAGGAGGAATTTGAAAAGGTTTGGATATGTCAGCTAGAGAATCCCTAGAAAACTGTAAGCCAAGCTTGTTGGGAGATTCTGGTCAGAGCTTAGAAGACCAGAATGCCGATAAAAAGGCAGAAAGAAAAGATCAGGTTCAGGAAGTTTCAGTTGGGAAAAAGGACTTCATTGGGAATTGGACTCCAGGCCATGTGTGTTGTGGTTTGGCAGAAAATTTGTCTACATTTTGCTCATGTCCTGAGTCTTTGCAATAGCCTGAGATTAAAGGTTAATTACTCACTAATAAATCTGGTGGAAGAAATTTCAAAGTATTCCAACATTTAGGTGGCAGCATGAATACTTTGGGAGGGGGTGCTTTTAGCCACTGCTACACTGAAAATCAAGAGCAAAAGTCACAGCTGAATGATTTATAAAGTTTTCAGTTTTGCCAGAAAGAAATTTCCTGCAAAGATGGAACAAAGGACAGCTTGATTGCTAATAAGACTAACATTAAAAAGAAGCCAGGTACTTTATAGTGAGACAATAGGAAAGATGGCATCTGGGCATGTCAAGACACAGCAAAGCCCCACCCTTTGCAGGCTCAGAATTGCAAAAGTGAAACTTTGCTTTGAGGAGAGGGCCCCAGGGTATCCTGCTCAGAAGGAGAACAGTAGCCTAGGATATTGATTCCCCAGGATTCAGTGCACAATGCTCAGCCATCCAGGTACTCAGAGGCTGGTGCAGCCATGGTTCAAGGGGGCCTGGCTATTACTCCAGCTGGTGGCAGACCATGGCATCATCCACGTGGTGCTGGTTTTATAGGCATGCAGAATACAAGAGTTACGGGGTCAGGAAGGCTTCCACCAATATTTCAGAATGCCTGGCAGGCCAGGCAGTATGCCCCTAGGAGGCAGCACATGAAGCTGCAAAATTGAAGCAATAAATATAGTGGTACATCAGTTCACAAACTTAATTTAGTCCCGGATTCTGGGGAAGATGGCCATGGTCATCTTTGTCATCTGATGTGGAGTTAGTGAATGGAAGCAGATTTTTGCTGAACAGTTCTGTTTGTGAACTGAATTGTTTGCAAACAGAAGTGTTTGTGAACAAAGTTACCACTGTAGAGTAGAGGCCCCAGAAAGTTGGAGAAACCAGGAACATGGGATGTCTGAGGAAAGTCACAAAGAGTGAACAAAGGCAACCCAAGGAAGAGGCCATGAGAGCTGCAACCACCGGCAATGCTGTAAGGGAAGTGAGGGACCACCCAAGCCCTTAGGATTTGACATCTTGCCACAAATTGCCCTGGGTGGTAGACATAGGACTATGGAATTTAGTATTTGCCCTGCTGTGTTTCAGTCTTGCTTTAGTCCCATTTCTTTCTTTTTTTTTTTAATTTACCAAGAACATGTATTGGTACATTGTATACATAGTGATCACATTCATCATAGTTAATTTGTACCTGTACATGGTACATCTTGGTTCCCCCCTTCTTCCCCACCCCTCCCTTCCACTCCCTCCTTCAATTCCCCCTCTCTTCCCTATTTACAGTAGCTTTATTTAGATTTTTCCCTTTTTCCCTTTCTTTTCTTTTTCCTTTCCTTCTTCTCCCCCTCCTGCCTTTCTAATTTTCTTCCCTACTGAATATTATCTTTCTTTTACTTAGTATCTATTATACTTTTTTGTCCTTATTTACACTTATGGTTTCTCATACCAGAGAAACAATTTGATATGTACTCGTGCGTGTCTGATTTATTTCACTTAAGAGTATGTTCTCAAGGTGCATTCATTTACCTATAAATATCTCAAGTTTATCCTTTTTGACAGCTAAGCAATACTACCTTGTATAGAAAAACCACATCTTCTTTAGCCATTCATTAGTTGTTGGGCATTTGGTTTGTTTCCAAGACTTAGCTATTACAAACTGTGTTGCTATAAACATGGTTATACATATATCACTGTGGTACAATGTTTTTAATTCTTCTGGGAAGAAACCAAGCAGAGAAATAGCTGGGTCAAATGGAACCTCTAGTTGTAATTTTTCGAGGAATTTCCACACTGATTTCCCCAATGGATGGACCAGCCTACATTCGAACCAACAGTGGAGGAGGGTTCCTTTTTCCCCACAGCCCCACCAACATTTGTTATTGGTTGATTTCTTGATAATAGCCACTCTTTCTGCAGTGAGATGAAACCTTAGTGTTGTTTTAATTTGCATCTCTCAAATGACCAGTGATGTTGAACATTTTTTCATATATTTGTCTGCCATTTGTATTTCCTCATCTGAGAGGTGTCTATTTATTTCAGATGCCCATTTTTGGATTGGGTCTCTAAATTTGAGGGGGTCTGATTTTTTTTTAGTTCTTTATATATTCTAAACGTTAGACCTTTGTCTGAGGAATGGTTGGTAAAAATTTTTTCCACTCTGTGGGTTTTCATGCCACTCTTTTGGTGATTTCCTTTGCTGCGCAAAAGCTTTTTAATAGGATGTTATTCAAAGCACTGATCCTTTGGGCTGTTTCCCATGCAGTCTGAGTTTTGTTCATAATTTTTTTTCATACCCCCATGTCTTCAAGAGTTCTTCCTATTCTATCTTCCAGTAGATTTAGTGTTTCTGTTTTAATGTTTAGATCTCTGATCCACTTCGATTTTAGTTTAGTACATGGTGAGAGACATGTATCTAGTTTTAATTTTCGGCATGTGGCAAGCCAATTTTTCCAGCACCATTATTAAAGAGGCACTCTTTCTTCCAGTGAGGGTGTTTAGCTTCTTTGTCGAAGATGAGATATTTGAGTTTGTTTGGAGATTTTTCCGCGTCTTTCAACCTGTTCCACTGATCCTCACAGCTGTCTTTTTGCCAGTACCATGCTTTTTTTTTTTTTAAATCACAGGAGCTCTATAGTATAATTTCAAGTCAGGGATTGTGATTCCCCCTGCCTTGGCTCTATTGCCCAGAATTGTTTTTGCTATTCTTGGTCTCTTCTGGTTCCAGATGAATTTCATGATTGCTTTCTCTAATCCTGTGAAGTATGCTATTGGCATTTTGATTGGAATTGCATTAAATCTGTATAGTAGTTTAGAAAGTATGGCCATTTTCACTATGTTGGTTCTTCCTACCCAAGAACATGGGATGTTTTTCCATTTTCTGACATCCCTTTCAATTTCCTTTTTTAGGGTACTATAGTTTTCACTGTAAAGATCTTTTACTTGCTTTGTTCGATTGATTCCTAAGTATTTCATTTTTTGGGGGTGCTATTGTGAAAGATGTATCTTCCCTAATTTCTTTCTCAGTGAGTTTGTTATTTGTATATAGAAATGCTATTGATTTGCAAGTGTTGATTTTGTATTCAGCTACACAACTGAATTTGGTTATTAAATCTAGAAGTTTTTTGGTGGAGTTTTGGGGGTCTTCTATGTAGAGTATCATGTCATCTGCAAATAATGCTAGCTTAACTTCTTCCTTTCCTATCTTTTTTCCTTTTATTTCTTTCTCTTGCCTAATTGCTCTGGCTAATGTTTACAGAACTATATTAAATAAGAGTGGTGATAGTGGACAGCCTTTTCTTGTTCCTGAATTTAGAGAGAAAGCTTTCAGTTTTTGACCATTTAGTATGATGTTGGCCATTGGATTATCATAGATGGCTTTCATCAGATTGATGTATAGACCCTCTAGTCCTAATTTCTGTAGGGTTTTTATCATGAATGGGTGTTGGATCTTGTCAAATGCTATTTCTGCATCTATTGAAATGATCATGTGATTTTTGTCTTTGACTCTGTTGATATGGTGTATTACATTTATTGATTTGTGTGTGTTGAACCATCCCTGCATCCCTGAGATGAATCCTACTTGTCGTAATGGATAATCTTCTTGATAATTCATTGTATTCTGTTTGCCAGTATCTTATTGAGAATTTTTGCATCTATGTTCATTAGGGAAATTGGCCTGTAGCTCTCTTTTTTGGTTGGATCCTTTTCTGGTTTTGGTATCAGGGTAATGCTTGCTTCCAGGAATGATTTTGGAAGTACCGCTTCCCTTTCAATTTCCTTTAAGAGTTTGAGGAGTAGTGGTATTAGATCATCTTTGAATTTCTTGTAGAATTCAGCTGTGACTCTATGAGGACCTGGGCTTTTGTTTGTTGGTAGGTTTTTAATTACCTCTTCAATTTCAGTGGATGATATTGGGTTATTTAGTATTTTTATTTCTTCTTGACTCAACTTTGGTAATTCATATGTATCTAATAATCTGTCCATTTCTTCGGTGTTTTCCACCTTGTTTGAGTATAGGTTTTTGAAGTAGGTACTGACAATCCTTTGGATTTCTGTAGGGTCAGTTGCGACATCACCCCTTTCATTTTTTATTGCATGGATTTGAGTAATTTCTTTCCTTTTTTGATAAGATTGGCTAGGGGTTTGTCAATTTTATTTAATCTTTTAAAGAACCAACTCTTTGATTCATTGATTCTTTGTATTATTTTCTTAATCTCAATTACATTAATTTCAGCTCTGATCTTTATAATTTCGTCTCTCATAAGAGCTTTGGGTTTGGCTTGTTCTTCCTTTTCTAGACGTTTGAGGTTCAACATTAGGATGTTTATTTGAGCTCCTTCTGTTTTTTCTGATGTGCGAGTTCAACGCAATGAATTTCTCTCCTAGTACTGCTTTCATTGTGTCCCATAAATTCTGTTATGTTGTATTGTCATTATCATTTAATTGTATAAATTGCCTAATTTCTTCTTTAATTTCCTCTGTGACCCAGCTGTGTTCAGGAGGATGTTATTTAATTTCCGTGTGTTTATGTGGTTTTTTTGGTTTCTTTTACCATTGATTTCCAATTTCATTGCACTATGGTTTGATAATATGCATGGGATAATTTCAATTCTTTTACATTTAGTTAAGTATACTTTATGAGCTAGCATGTGGTCTATTTTGGAGAATGTTCTGCGTCCAGCTGAGAAGAATGTGTATCTGATATTGTGGGGTGGAACACCCTGTAGACAGCTGCTGGGTCCATTTGTTCACAGATTTGATTCAGTTCTGATATTTCTTCGTTGATTTTTTGTCTGGTTGATCTGTCTATTTGTGACAGTGGGGTGTTGGGGTCTCCCATTATAATTGTGTTTGCATTTATTTGATCTTTCATGTCTTTTAATAATTGTTTTATGTAGTTAGGTGTACTGGTATTTGGTGCATAAATATTAATGACTGTTATCTCTTCCTCTTGGAGTTTTCCCTTGATAAGTATGTAATCACCTTCTTTGTCTCTCTTGATCAGTCTTGGCTTGAAGTTCACTTTGTCTGCAATTAGGATAGCTACTCCTGCTTTTTTCTGGGTTCCTGTTGCATGAAGTACTGTTTTCCCTCCTTTGATTATCAGGGTATGAAATTCTTTTTCGGTTAAATGTGTTTCTTGAATGCAGCATATTGATAGATCCTGTTTTTTGATCCACTCTGCCAGTTTGTTTCTTTTTATTGGTGAGTTGAGGCCATTTACATTGATGGTTATAACTGTTATGTATTGACTCATCTTTGTCAGAGTCTGTTTCTGTTGTTGGTTGTGTTTTTCCCTTCTGTTTAACTACTTGTTTTGCCTGGTGGATTCTTTTTATTGGTGTCTTTGGAGTTACAGTCTCCTTTTTCCCTTTGTATGATATCCTTCAAAATATTCTGTAGTAATGTTTCAGTGGTCATGAATTTCTTCAGTTGTTCTTTGTTGTGGAAGTATCTTATTTCATTGTTGAATTTGAAAGATAATTTGGCTGGGCCTATCAATCTGGGTTGGAGATTGTTTTCTTTTAAGGTTTGAAATACTTTCCTCCAGGCTCTCCTTGACTCGAGTGTTTCTGTTGCGAAGTCTGCTGTGATTCTGATGGGTTTTCCTTTATAGGCGATTTGTTTCTTTTCTCTAACAATTCTCAATATTCTGTTTTTGTGTTGAATTTCTGGAATCTTAATTATTATATGTCTTGGTGTAGATTTATTTTGATCATGGCTAATTGAGGTTCTATATGACTCATTTATCTGTATGTCAAGTTCTCTTCTCATGGTTGGGAAATTTTCTGTCATTATTTTTGCAAATAACCTTTTAAGGTCTTTTTCAGAATTTTCTGCTTTTTCATTCACTCCAATCTCTCTTACATTGTTCTTTTTTGCATCATCTTGCAGCTTTTGCATTGATTTTTCATAGTCTCTAGCTATTTTTAAGAAGTCTTTCTTTTCCTGGTCATTAATTTCAGGCCTGCCTTCCAGATTTGAGATTCTATCCTTGCTTTCATTTAATTGACTGTGAATACTTTCAAAAGAATTTTTGATCCCTTGAATATCTGTTTGAATCTGTTTCATGGGTTCCATTTCTTTCTTGAGTTTAGTATTTAAATTTTCCAATGTTTTCCTAAGCTCCTCTGCTTTTTTATCTGCGTTTTCTCTAAGTTCACTAAGCAGATCTTTCATTACCATCATCGTCTCTTTTTTAACTTGTGCAATTATTTCTAATCTAATGTTCTCTATGGCCTCATTTATCTGTTTTTTAACTTCTGCTGCTATCATTTCTGAAAGTTCAGTTGGGTGTTTTTGCCTTTCCTCTATGTCATTGTCTTCTGGATTTGTTCTAGGGGTGCAAGGAGTCTGGGGTTGTAACTTATTTCTGTGTCTTGTCATTATCCCTTTATTTTGCTTTCTATGGTGGATTTTATAGTTTGTTTATGGTAGGTAGTATTGAGGCAAATATCAAGACTTTCCTAGGCAATGTCTATTCCTTAGAGGTGTCTTCTAGGTACATGTGGCTCTTGGTTTTTGTATTTGTCTCGATATCCTACTTTCCAAATTTAACAAGGATCAGAAGTTGTTGTCTATTTGGTCCAGCACTTAGTTTTTTGGTACTGGACTATGTTGGTAATTGTGACCCCAGATACTTCTATTATTGTTATTCAAGTAAGTACAACTGGCTTTAACAGGTATTGTAGTATATTAGTAGTAACAATAGCATTGAACATGTACATGGTATTGATAGACTGTGATAACTATTAATTTTGTATCTTTAACCAAAGAAACAAGGTCTACAATTATATAGCAACATCTAACAAACATCAGAGTTTCTGTGCAGTGGGTGTCCCATTAGTAGAGTGGTTTTTACCCTGTATGGGGGGGGATTGAGAGGGGTAGAAAGAGAAGAGGTAATTGAAGAGGAATATAATAGATGTAAAGCTGGAAGATAAAAGAAGATCACTTACACATTGGGAAACTGGAGGAGACAGGCTAGGGAGAGTGAAGGGTGAAAATACTGGAGCTGACCAAAGAAAATCTAGATATTATTCACTTGCATGAAAAAAAGAGAGAAAATAAAATCAGAAGAGGCAGTTCAGGAAGGAAAGAGAAAAATGAAAAAAGAGAGATGAACAATGCAGAAGACAATGGAAGTAGAAACCAAAACAGCAACAACAACTAAAAGAACAGATAGAAGAAGGAAAGCAAAAGATAACCGAGTGAAAAATGAAAAAAAAAATTTAAAAAGTAGATATATATATATATATACACACATATATATATACACACATATATATATGTATATAGTGTGAACTTCTTCTGATGTCCACAGTCCTATGGTAGTGTCCAAGCCAGAACCCAGATCTGTGCTGGTGGCCCCACCCGGATTGCAGTAGTTAGTGCTGGGTAGTGTGCTGACCTGGGCCTCTGGGTTTCGAGTCTAGAGCAGAGTTTTCATCCAGTGTCTCGCTGGGGGTCCCTTGGTAGCCTGCCCACGTCTCCTTACCCTTTATGACTCCGCCACTTTTCCTCAGTTGTTCCAGTATGGTTGGCTCTTCTGTGTATGCACAGCCTCCTCTCCTCTCTCCTCTCTCCCAGCCGCTGAAAGCAGGGCTGGGCTTGTGCTGTGCGGTGTATTCCCGGATATCAGGTAGAGGTGCTGGAGGTTGCTGTGGCAGATATGGGGCTGGGCTGTTGCAAGGCACGTGCAGTCGAGGAAAGTTTGCCTCTGGTGAATTACAACTTTGTTCCCTTCTCTTTCTTTCCCCAGATGCCTATTGAGAGCAGGGTAGGGTGGTGGGGGCATTTTGTTCTTTCAGCAATGCCCACTGATTCTGCAGATCATCACTTCAGCATCTCTGGGGGTTTCAGTTAGTGATAATGGCTTGCAGAGGAAAAAAAAAAAGAAAATCATGGTGGCTTCTTGGGGGAGAGAGCAGCTTCCTGGTCGTCTGTGTGCTGGTGTAATTGCTAGGCTACAGGGTCCTTTATTGGTGGTGAGGTGGAAAGAAAAAAAAGGAGGGGGGAGGCAGCCGCTCAGGATCTTGTCTCCAGACTCCCCCGTTTGGCTTGGCAGAGCAGGCTGGATACCCCCGTTGACCTGTGTGCCACCCCCACCCTATGGTGGTTCTGTGGGCCAGGTGTGGTGTGCTTATGTACCTCCAGCAGGTAGCTGGTGGAAAGGGTGCCCAGCCTCCGGTGGCTGGTGGCGAGTAGGCCGGCACTCGTGCACTCTTGGGTTGGGGGTTGGTGGCCAGTGGTAGCGTGGTGCTGCACGGGCGCTAGGGCTCCCTGGAGCTTGTGGTGTAGGGGCATGGGTGTTCATGTACCCCCTTGGCCAGTGACTGGCAGCAGTGCCCCACAGCATGAGTGCTTGAGCCCCCCGGGGCTGGTGGCATGGGTGCAGATTTTTGGGCACCCCAGGGTCTGTGGCGTGGGCATTCTGGTCCCCTGGGGCTGGTGGCATGGGCGTTCACGCAGCCCAGGCTGGCAGCGCGAGTGCTCAGACCGTTCCCGGCCAGCAGCCAGCCACATTGGTGTTCCAGTCCCATTCCTTTCTATCCCCCTAGTTCCTCCTTTTTGGGTAGAAGGGTTTACCCTTTGCTATTGTGTGTCCCTAGTATTTAACTTCTTTCTGATATTCACAGGGGCTCACAGCTAACAGTTTGCCTTAAGTCTCAGAGGAGACTTTAGACTTGGGCTTTTCAAAAATGCTGAAAGTGTTAGGATTTTGATGACTCTTAGAGATGGACTAAGTGCATTTTTCATAAAGGGATGAACATGAGTCTTTTGGGGACTGGAACAGATGTTCTCCCCAAAGCCACATGTGATCATAAGTAAGGCTTCTGGGGGGGGTGACTGGATAAGGGGACATAAAAATCATCTGTGGATTAATCCACTGATGAATTTATAGCTAAATGTGATTTTGGGAAGTGGAGCTTTGTTGAAGAAGGCAGGTCACTGCAGGCATGACTTAGAAGGGCATATCTTCCTCCCCTGCCCTTCCCTTGAAGCTCTCTGCTTCCTGGTTGCTGGGACATGAACAGCTCTCCCCTACCCAGGTGCTTCTGCCATGCTGTTGTGGCATGGAGCCAGTGGACCATGGACTGAAATCTCTACAACTGCGAGTTAAAATAAACCTTTCCTCCTTTAAGTTGGAGATTTTGAGTACTGTGTTGCAGTGATGAAGAAAGTAACTAAGATGGCCACTCCTTCCTTACTAGGCCCAGTTCACCTAGACCCTGCATGCCACACACCCTTGGGAATTGAAAGTCAAAGTGTATGGTTACAGAGGACTCTGGATTTTCAGGCCCATCAAATAGACTCCAGCAGAAAGTGTATGGTTGGAGGGGTGTTCTAAGAGCCCAACTCTCCTCGTAAGCACCCCTTACAGTGCCTTCCAAACTTCCATGGAGCCAAACTAACTCCAGCCCTAGCCTGCCCATCAAAAGAATTAGGGTGGAGGAATGAGTGAATTTGAGTGGTCTTTATCTATATTCTGCATTTCCTCTCATTCCAGAAGGAATTTGAGTCTAGTACCTCATTTAAATTCTCGTATCTATTCTTGCAACATGTTCTACGCACCGTATAAAAGAGGAACATCAGCATATCCTGCACACACCATTGACAATATTAGTTCTTGACCACTCTCCTTGACTTGTTCATACAGTCTTACATAGCTTAATGGTGGTGATACCTTCTTATAAATGCATTGTTAGGTGATTTCATCATTGTCCAAACACCATACAGTATGTTTACATAAGCCTAGATGGCACAGGGAAGTCACTTGATGTGGCCTCTTGATGCAATCAGGGAATAGGCTAAGCACAGGTCTATGGGACTTCTGACAGCATACATGATATACTGTTTTACATCAAATTTTTCTTTTTTATAGGTAGGAGGGGTACACTCCAAAACAATAAATAGTATATCAAATACATAAAGAGTAACACAGTCATTTGATGTCATTATCAAGTGTTATGTACTGAACATAATAGTATGTACAATACTTTTATATGACTTGTACACAGAAGACTTGTTTACACCAGTATCACCTCAAACATGCAAGCAATGGATAGTGCTGCAACTTTATGACGGCTATAAGGTTACTAGACAATAGTAATTTTTCACTTCTTCTAATCACTTAAAAAGTTTTATTTTTATTGGTGCATGTTTGCATACATAATGGTTCCATTTTTCGTGGGGAGTTGGTGCATCTAAATAATATTATTTTTTCATCCCCTTTCTTCTCTCCCCATCTCTTGGTCCCCTTCCCTTTTGCAAAAGATCAATCTCCCTATTTCCTATTATCTATCTTTCATTTTGTCTTTTATTTATACTTTAGGCTTCTCATATAAGAGAAACCATGTGATGTTTAGATTTGTATGTCTCATTTATTTCACTTAACATTAAATTACGGTGTCAAGGTGCATCCATTTTCCTAAAACTGACTCCAGTTTATCCTTCGTGGCAGAGCAGTACTCCACTGTGTGTAGGTAACACATTCTCTTTATCCATTCGTCTATGGATGGGTATACAGGCCACTTCCGAGATTTAGCTATTATGAGTTGTACTGCTATAAACATGGGCATGCACATATCACTGTAATATGATGTCTTATTTTTATTAGTATATGTTTGTAATTCATGCAATTTACAATCATCTTGGAGAGTAGTTACATGTACGTATTACAGCTTGTTTCTTTTTTTTTTTAAATTGCCCTTGTCCTTCCCTTCCCCTCTCCCCTCGTCCTCCAATTCCCCTATTCCCTTTTTCATACTTGATATTATTTGCCTTAGTTCATGTTATGGCATACAGTGTTTACATTAATTGGGGTTATTAGGTTCCTGTACATGGTATATCTTTATTCCTCTCATTTTCCCTTCCCCTCCTCCTCACCTTTCGCCCTTGTTCCCTTGGATCACTTCCCTATTGTAGATCCATCCCTTTGTCCCTTTCTATCCATCCTTTATCATTTTCTTTTTTTGTGCTCAGCCTCACTCAAATGAGAGATGCCATACTGTATTGGAGCCTGTGTGTCTGGTTTATTTCACTCAGCATTATATTTTCCAGGTGCATCCATTGCCCTACAAATGTCTCAAATGTGTCATTCTTTATAGCCAAATAATATTCCATTATATATAGATACCACATTTTCTTTATCCTGTCGTCTGTTGATGGGTGTACAGGCTGCTTTCAGGATTTAGCTATTATGAATTATCCTGCTATAAACATTGGTATGCATGTACTGCTATAGTATGATGACTTAAACTATTTGGGGAAGATACTTCGCAGTGGAATAGCTGAATCATGTGGAATTTCTAATTTCAGTTCTTCGAGAAATCTCCATACTGATTTCCGTAATGTTTGTACTAGTCGCCATTCCCACCAACCATGAAGGAGGGTCTCTTTTTCACTGCAGCCACACCAGCATTTGTTACTGTTTGATTTCCTAATGATTGCCATTCTTTCTGGAGTAAGATGGAATCTTAACATTGTTTTAAGTTGCATTTCTCTAATTTTTCATATATTTGTTGATCATTTGTATTTCTTCCTCTGTGACGTGTCTGTTCATTTCTATTGCCCCTTTCTTGACTGAGTTTTTAATTTTAGGTGGTTCAATTTTTTTGACTTTTTTGTATATTCTAGATATTAGTTCTCTGTCTGAGGAGTAGCTGGCAAAATTTTTTCCCATTTTTTAGATTTTCTCTGCACTCTACTAATTGATTCTTTGGCTGTACAGAAGTTTTTTAGTCTGATATAATCCCATTTGTTGATTCTTGCTGCTATTTCTTGTGAAATTGAGGTTCTGTTTGGCAAATCCTTTATTACACCTGTGTCTTCAAGTGTTTTACTTATTTTATCTTCCAGTAGGTTTAATGTTTCTGTTTGAATGTTTAGATCTTTGATACATTTTGATTTTAATTTAGTATATGGTGAGAGATAAGGGTCCAGTTTCAATCTTCTACAAACAGATAACCACTTTTCCCAGCACCACTTGTTGAATAAGCTGTCTTTCCTCCGACACATGCTTTCGGCCCCTTTGTCAAAGATCATATAGTTGAACATGTCTGATGAGGTTTCTGTATCTCCTATTGTGTTCTATTTATCCATGTGTCTGTTTTTTGTTCCAATATCATGCTGTTTTTATCACTAGTGCTTTGTAGTATAGCTTGGAGTCAGACATAGCTATGCCACATGCTTTTCTCTCATTGCTCAGAATTACTTTTGCTATTCTGGGTCAATTCTGGTTCCATATGAATTTTAGGATTGTTTTCTGTAGATCTGTAAAGTATGCTGTTGATATTTTTATTGGGACTGCATTGAATCTGTATAACAGTTTTGAAAGTATGGCCATTTTGACAATATTGGTTCTGCCTATCCAGGAGTAAGAGACATCTTTCCATTTTCTGATGTCCTCTTCAATCTCCTTCAGAGTACTGTAGTTTCCTTTGTAGAGGTCTTTCACTTCCTTTGTTAACTCTTAGGTATTTCATTTTTGCTGAAGTGACTGTGAATGGTTTTGTTTTCATAATTTCCTTCTCATCTCATTCATTGTTGGTGTACACAACTGCTAATGATTTTCACGTGTCGATCTTGCATCTTACTACTTTGCTGAAGTTGGTTATTAATCTTAAGAGTTTTTTGTGGAGTTCTTTGGGTCCTCTCTGTAGATTATCATGTCATCTGCAAATAATGATAATTTGAGTTCTTCTCTTCCTGTATGTATTCTTTTCGCTTCTTTCTCTTGCCTAATTGCTCTGGCTACTATTCCAAGTACTATGTTGAAAAGAAGAGGTGATAGTGGACATCCTGGTTTTGTTCCTGATTTTAGGGGGAATACTTTTAGTTTTTCCTCATTTAGATAATGCCAGCTATTGGTTTGTCATAAATAGTCTTATCATATTCAAGTATGGTCCTTCTGTAAAAGTTTTCTTCAGGGTTTTTATCATGAAGTGGTGTTGGGTTTTATCGAAAGCCCTTTCTGCATCTACTGGTATGATCATATGGTTTTTTTCACCTTGGTGTAACAGCAAGGAGGCACATATAGGTTGTGGCCACAGAAAGTTGAGGTTCCTATCTACACCAACAGAGAAGAGCCACATCATGATTTAAAAAAGATGAAAGTAAGTTTATTATAAAAGCTCAGCAGATATGAGCACAGTCCGATAATACATTACCGCACAACTAGGCAAAGGACAGCATGAAAGATCTTGCATGGGATGGAGCCTTTGGCAGGTGAGAGAGAAAACACCAACACACAATAGGCCACTTCAGTGAACACTTGTATTTCACTGACTCTCATTTTTAACCCTTTCCTTTACAATTGGTCCTGTTTATGTGATGTATTACATTTACTGATTTATGTATGTTGAACTGTTCTTGCATCTCTGGGATGAAACCTACTTGACCATGATGTAACATGTTTTTGGTAATGTGCTGCTTTCTATTTGCTATTGTCTTTTTGAGAATTTTTGCATCTATGTTCGTTAAAGAGATTGGTCTACAGTTCTCTTTTTCAGTTCGGTCATTATCTGGTTTGGGGATCAGGGTGATACTGGCTTCCATAAGTGATTTTGGGGGCACTCCATACCTTTCAATGTTTTTGAAAAGCTTGAGGAGTATTGGTGATATAGCATCCTTAAAGGTTTTGTAGAATTTAGCAATGAATCCATCAGGTCCTGGGCTTTTTTAGTTGGTAGATTTTATTACTTTATTACTGAGTCAATTTCATTGCTTATCATTGGATTGTTAAGCATATTTCTGTCTTCTTGGGTTAGGTTTGGTAGTTTGTATGTGTCTAGGAATCTGTCTATTTCTTCAAAATTTGCAAATTGATTGGAATAACATTTTTTTGAAGTAGTTACTATCTTCTGTTTGGAGTTGGTTTTTTGTTGTTTGTCAAGTATTTTAAGGTTTCTCATAAGGTTGTCTATTTCAGCCTGCTCTGTTTTCCTGAGGTGACCATTGATTGTGATGAATTTTCCTCTTAAAACTGCTTTCATAGTATTCCAGAGCTTTTGATGAGTTGCACTGTCATTGCCATTAACTTCCAGAAATTTTTAAATTTCTTCTTTGATTTCTTCTGTGACCCTTTGGTCATTTAAGAGTATATCATTAATTTTCCAGGAGCGTTTACCTTTTCTGAAATTTCTTTTGCTGTTGATTTCTGTTTTCATTGCACAGTGGTCTGGTAGTATGCATGGGACAATTTCAATTCTTCTATATTTACTTAAGCAGGCTTTGTGGACTAGTATGTGATCTATTTTGGAAAAGGTGTCATGTGATGCTGAAAAGAATGTATACTCTGCTGTAGAGGGATCGAATACTCTGTATATATCTATTAAGTGCATATGTTCAAGGGCATGGTTCAGCTCTGAAATTTTTTATTGGTTTCCTGTTTAGTTGATCTGTCTCTGAAAAAGTGGGGTGTTAAAAGCCCCTACTGTGATTTTTTTTTTTTTTTTTTGGTGCTGGGGATCGAACTCAGGGCCTTGTGCTTGCAAGGCAAGCACTCTACCCTACTGTGATTTTTTTAGTGTCTATTTGATCTTTTAATTTCAGCAGTTTTTGTTTTATGAAGATAGGTGCTTCTACTTTTGGCGCATATGTGTCTATCAGTGTTATCTCTTCTTTCTGGATTGTTCTTTAACTAGCATGTAATAATTTTCCTTGTGTCTTCTAATCTCTTTTAACTTGAAGTTTACCATGTCTGATATTAGAATTGCTACCTTTGTTTGTTTTGGGGGTCCTGGTGCATGACATGTTTTCTATCCTTTACTTTTAGTCTATGAATATCTTTTTGGATTAGGTCAGTTTCTTGAATGCAAAAGATTATTGGATTCTGTTTCTTCATCCAGTCTGCCAGTCTGTGTCTTTTGATTGTAGAGTTGAGGATGTTAACATTGAGAGATATTACAGAGATATGTTGGTTATTTACTATCATTGCCTTCTTTTTCTCTTGGTGCATAATTTGTTTTTCTTTTCCTTATGTTTTTTGTTGCTGTTTATCTATTGACCTCACTAGTTTCTTCTGTGTTTTTAGTTGTGTGCAATTTGTTGTTTCTTGTATTTTTTTTTTTCAGTGCTGGGGATTGAACTCAGGGCTTTGTGCTTGTGAGGCAGACACTCTGACCACTGAGCTAAATCCCCAACCCTGTTCCTTGTGAGAATATTCTTGAGTATTTTCTCTAGAGCTGGTTTAGCACTCATACATCTGCTGAGCTGGTCTTTTTCATGAAAACATCTTATTTCTACCTCTATTTCGATAGCTTTCCTGGGTAAGTTAATAGGAGTTGGAAGTTATTTGCTCTTAGTACTTGAACTACTTCACTTTGAGCTCTTCTGGCCTTCAGGCTTTGTGCTAAAGGTTTGAAAGGGAGGCTAGAGGTATATGAGAAGAAAAGATTGATGTGGAGTCTGATTTTATTGAAGTACTTTTAATTGAGTCTTAAACTTAGTATTGCTGTGGTTCTGATTAGTTTACCTTTATATGTGATCTTTTGTTTTTCTCTGGCTGCCTTTAAAATTCTGTGGTTTTGTTTTGGGTTTTTGTTTGTTTGTTTTTTGTTTTGTTAGATATCTGTGAATTTGATGAGGATATGCCTTGGCAAACTTCTCCTTTCATCACAAATTTTTTGCGTTTTGTAAGCGTTGCTTACTTGTATTTTAAACTTTTTCATTATATTTGTGAGATTTTCTTCCATGATTTCTGTAAAGATGTTAGTGAATCCATCTGTGCTATCCTCTAGATTTTTTCTAACTACAATTAGCCTTAGATTGGTCTTCTAGTTATCTAGTAGCTGCTAGATAGTTTTCTGTTGTTCTCTTATTTTCTTTTTGGCTGTTTGACTCTTTATCGTGATTCACTGTTTTGTCTTCAATATCAGACACTCTTGTCTTCACATTGGTAATTTCTGCAACATGTGAATTGTATACTTTTTTTATTTCAGGTGTTTCTGTCTAACATCTTTTAGAAGATTCCATATTCTTGTTGAATCGGCCATTCAAACTGTGAACTATTTTGGTTAGTTCATCCAGTTTGTTTGTTTGTTTGTTGTGGTTTTTGTGTGTGTGTGTATTTTTTTTTTAACCTATTTCCCCGAGATTCACCTTGGGCATATTGAGTGTAATTGCTGTAAACTTTTGTTTCATTTCCTCTTCAATCTCATCTATTTTCTTCATCCCTTCTAAGAATTTTTCATAGGTTTCAGCTACCTGGTCTTTGTTTTCTTCTCCTTTGGGACCCCTTGTTCTGTCTTGGGGAAGCTGAAGGGTTTAGAGATCTTCTATTTCCTTGTTTCCTCATTCTCCTACTTGTGTCTGTGTTTATTTGTTTACACACACACACACACACACACACATATATATATATATTTTAAAATTTTATGTGGCCCCCTCTTTTTTCTCCTCCCATTTTTTGGGGGTTACTGCAGTTTGGGGACTAGAGAAGTGAGGAGAGTTTGCAGCTTATATGGGCCTTTTTAGTAAGATACTACCTCTGGTGAATAATTTTCAGTTTTTATGTCTAATGTTAGTATTTACTCCTTCTGCTATTTACTTTAAGTGATTTTGACTCTTGTCCCTAAGAATTGCTGAAAGCTCAAAGAATTGCTTCTATTTATAGCAGCATCCATGGTTTCAATCCTACAACACTTCTATATTATAGTTCTTGCAGTTACTCTTCCCTCCATTGTGTATTCTCTATGCACACTATGACTATTTATTATTTGCGGTTGCTCTGCAGTGAGGTAGGTGAGGTGGGGTGGGGCTAATGGGTGTTTGGATGAGTATTGTTAAGCATTAGGGGGAGGTTTGAAAGGGAGAATGGTGGTAGATGAGAAGAAAACATTGATGTGGGGTCTGATTTTATTGGAGTACTTCTAGTTGAGTTGAAGCTTTAGTATTGAGAGTTTTCAGAGGCTATTTTGTGGGGGCAAGAGTGAGATATAGGAGAAAGGGAGTTCACTTTGTGATTGACAAAAGCTATGTTGTTATCAGAATTTGCTTATAGGGAGGACAGTAAGTTGGATAAGATATGGAAGAAACAAAGGCTTAGGATGGGCAGGATCAAAGAATTATACTAGTGAGGAGAGGAGTGACTGTGGAGGGGGCTAAGTATGGTAAATTTGAAAACTTGGGAGGAGGAGTTTACGGGTTTGAAAAAAGAATATATATGTTAATAATATAGTCCTGGAGTTTCGAGGTGAAGTAACTGAATGAAGAGCTGAGACCAGTTGGAGATACTAGACACCTATCAAATGAAAGCCAATGAAAGAGCAAATATACAAGAATAACAATCTAATATATACATGAAACCATAAAAGAAAATAACATAACCTCATATTACTAAGTAACCCGAGGACACACAAAAACTTAAAGCAATAAGATGTTGTATGGGAACACAGATTAGATATTCCAATGAGATATTGCATATGCAAATCCCAAGTAGCTTCTTTGCCAGAGAGTCTAAGTGCTCACACCACAGTAACTCCTCTGATCCCTCCGCTGCAAAACTGAAGTTAACTCAGACTCAGGATGTCTTTCCATTGGTTGCAGGCATTTTCGCAGAGTCTGATCCAGTCCAAGTTCTTAGGTTAGGAACTTCTGTTGCACCTCTCCGTGGCTGCAATGGTGGATTCAGCAGATAAATTCGCTGGCACTAAGTTGTCTATTGAGTCAAGATTATCCTGGTGCAATCAATTCAACCACAGCAGTAACAGGCTAATCCATTACAGTGGTATCTATCAGTGCCAGTTGAGAAATAACACGCCATAAGACCTTGTTTGGGATCTCCCTTTAGCAGTGGGAATATGGTGCCAGTGTAAGCTTCCAACACTTCGTTACTCAGGCTAAAACTGCTGTCTCACTGCAGGAACTGAATCTGTGACTCCCGAACCCTGCCTCTCAGCGGGACCCCCCGGAGTCTGCTTTCCAACAGCTGGCAGCCTCCCATGACTGTCCTGCCCACATCCACTCCGGGTTCTTGGCAGTGTGAAGCAGCCAAGGGGCTGTTCTAGGCCAAGGTTCTAACACCCAGCCCTTCCCCACAGTGGCGTCCCTGTCAGTTCCTGCTCCGTGTGACCATGTCCTTGGGTGCTTGTACTGCAGTCACTCACCAAATGTTGATTCTGGAGGGCTTCTCGGGAAGCAGTGTTTCACATTCTTCCTGCTGTCTCCAACTGCACAAGATTCTCCTGGTCCCAGTGCAGTTCTCAGTGAGCAAAGTCATTAGTTTCACTTTGCTTCCCTGCTGGTGGCTAGCCAGCTGCTGTCTGTGGCATGGTGGTTTGTCTTCTCTGGCATGTGTCACCGCTTCTGTATCGTTTAATCCTATTTTCTTCTCCTCTGTCAGTTCTCTTGTGGTTCCCATGTACCTTCCCCTCACTTTGGTTCCTCTCCTAGCCACTGTCCTCCGGACTCCAAACACTTTGTCCTGGAGAAGCCAAACTGCTAGCAGTCACTTCTCTGCCATCTTGTCTCTCCTTGACGTCTTTCACTCTTTCAGGAATATACCTAGAAGAAGAATAGCTGGGTCAAAAGGAATTTCTATTTTTAGTTTAAAAAGTTTTTTATAAACATTTTTTCTTCTCATATTTTATTTTTTAATGAGTACATGTATGCATATATCACTGTAAAATGATGTCTTTAACTCTTTTGGGAAGATACCTAACAGGGGAAAAGCTGGTTGAAATGGAATTTCTAGTTTTAGTTTTTTGAGGCATCGCCATACTGATTTCCACAGTGGTTGTACTAGCTGACTTTCCCACCAACAGTATAAAAGGGTTTCTTTTTTCCCACAGCCTCTCCAACATTTGCTATTATTTGATTTCTTGATGATGGCCTTTCTTTTTGGAGTAAGTTGGAATCTCAGTGTTATCTTAATTTGAATTTCTCTAATGGCTAGAGATGTTGAACATTTTCTCGGGTATTTATTGGCCATTTGAACTTCTTCTAAGAAGTGTCTTCATTTCTGTTGTGCATTTTTGGTTGGGTCTTTTTATGTTGGAGGGGGGTCTCACTTTTTTGAGTTCTTTATATATTCTAGGTATTAGTTCTCTGTCTATGGAATAGCTGGAAAATTTCTCCTATTCTGTAGGTTGTCTCTTCATTTTGTTGTTTCCCTTGCTGTGCAGAAGCTTTTTAATTTGCTGGGATCGCATTTGTTGATTCTTGGTACTATTTCCTGTAAAACCAGTGTTCTGTTCAGAAAGTCTTTGTCTATGACTATATTGTTAAGAGTTCTATCTATTATCTTCTAGTAGATTAAGTGATTCTATTTTAATATTTAGGTCTTTGTCCATTTTGATTTTAGTTTAGTACATGGTGAGAGATGTGGGTCTAGATTCAATATTCTGATTATGTATAGCTAGTTTTCCCAGCACCATTTATTAAAGAGGCTACCTTTACCCCAGTGTATATTTTTGTCCCTTTGTCAAAGATCAGGTAGCTGAATATGCTTGGGGTTGTTTCCGTATCCTCTGTTCTCTTCTATTGATCCACATGTCTGTTTTCACCCCAATACCATGTTATTTTTAATCACTGTAGCTTTGTAGTATAACTTCAAGTCCAGGATTGCAATTCCTCCTGCTTTGACTTATAGCCAAGGATTGCTTTTGCTATTCTGGGTCACATATGAATTTTAAGATTGTTTTCTCTAGTACTGTGAGGAATACTGTTAGTATTTTGATTGGGATCGCATTAAATCTGCATATCACTTTTGGAGGTATGGCCATTTTGACAATATTGGTTCTGTGTATCCAGGAACAGGGGACATCTTTCCATTTTCTGATATCCTCTTTGAAAGCCTTTGTCAGAGTGCTGTAGTTTCGGTTATAGAGGTTTTCCACTTCATTGGTTAGGTTAATTTCTAAGTATCTAATTTTTCTTGATGCTATTAGTTTTTAATTTCTTTCTTGGTGAGTTCATCATTGGTGTACAGAATACTATTGATTTTTGTGTTGATTTTTGTATTCTGCTATGCTACTGAATTTGATTATTAATTCTAGAAGCCTTTCAGTGGAGATTTTGGTCTTCTATTCAGCTTTATTCTAATCTTAAGGGACTGTGCACTCTGTTGTTTGGTGAAACATCTTTATATGATACATGACCATACTTGACATCATCCAGTTCCTGACCCTTCCAGCTTCATTTTTGTCTTCACTGTACACCTCAGACTTGCTTTCCCTAGCAATGACACAGACTGTTCTAGACTAAGCGTGGGGCTGTCTGCTCTTGCTGATGTCCATTTGGGTACTGTGAAAAATGCCCTCACTGGATTCACTCTGAGCCTAATATCAGGTAACGTGGCTAATCTACGGCCTGCTCTCAGCTATACTAGAAAACTCCACTCTTTTTGAAATCCATGGATATGTGGGGAAGAGTCTTAATGTTTGATGCTGCTTTCTTCTTATTTGGAGTAGGAATGGAGTAAAACAGTTTGCAGACACCTGGATGTTCACTGATAAATGACAGGGTGGGGTGGATGGGAACACGGGATAGCAATTGGCTCCAACTCCTAGATTAAGAATTTGAATCTCAGGCTAAGAAGATCCTAGCCAGAGTTCTCCGAGCTCCCAGGGTATGCTGGCATTCCCATGTGTCCAAGATTCTATTTGTTGTGAGAATGCAATCAGACCTGATGATTCTTTCATTTTCCACCTCTTGTTCTTGTTGCTGTTGTTTGCTTGTTTCAATGATTATTCTCTAATTTTGGTATTTGCTTTTACATAGCTTTGGGGAACTCTGAATTTCAGTTTCTTCATTTGTAAAATGTGAATTACAACCTCTACTTCTGAGAGTTGATATGAGGAATTAATGAGATAATGTACCCAATGTGCTGAAAACCTTGTCTGGGAAACAGTATGTCAATAAATGAGCTCTCATTTCTTTTAGCTGACCTCTGGCATGATTTCAACCCCTGTGTCTCAGCCTCCTTTCATGGGTGCCTAGGGCTTATACACAATTGCCAAACCCTAAGGAAACGTTGATATTACTATGCTTTTTGACAATAAACAACAAGGACAGAAGTTGATGACAGTGACTCATAGAAGTTTTGGTCTTTTTTGATTGAAGAAAAGCAGAAGCTTCTGTCCTCAATCTTATACTGTCATGCTTTTTAGAGGCTGATGACTTGTGAGTCATATTTAAAAAGGAGTGATAGAAGTTTCAGGGTGGAAGAAAAAAGAGAAAGAGAGAGACAAAGTGGGAAGAAATCACTGACCGGCCAGGCAGCCACGGGGTACTGGCCAGACCAACTACAGTGCCGGAATCAGTTGCTATCTCACGTGAAAGAGAGGGGGATGCACACACAGATGTGACACAGGCAGCATAAACAAAAGAGGGACTTAAAAGAACAGTGGCTTAAAATATGTTTGAACACATGAGAGATCATATGTCACTGTTAGAGAATGTAAAAGAAAGCAATTTATAATTTTGAAAACTTAACATGAAAGGGAAAGACTCATTTGTTGTCTTGCTTTTCTTAATATTGAAAGGGTGACCAAATAGTAAATGTGGGAAAGTTTCTTATTCCAGCTAAGAATTGAAAAAGTAATGATAATATTAGAGTATAATAATTTCTGATGGAAACCTTAATAAATTAGTGGATTCAGACACTGAACATTACTAATTGATAACATCACAAAACAAGGCACTATACACTGTACCTTCTGTTAAAGAATCCTATGTTACCAATGAAGCATTCTTGACTTAAAAAGTCAAGCTGGACTCTAATAAAAACTTTCGATCAGCTACCGATCTACAAGAAATACAGAGGAGCTGGGGATTTAGCTCAGTGGTTAGAGTGCTTGCCTGGCAAGCGCAAGGCCCTGAGTTCAATCCTCAGCACCAAAAAAAAAAAAAAAAAAAAAAAAAAAAAAAAAAAAAAAAAAAAAAAAAAAAAAAAAAAAAAAAAAAAAAAAAAAAAAAAAAAAAAAAAAAAAAAAGAAATACAGAGTCAGAAAAATATTTCAAATGACACCACAGGAGAGGCAGCAAACAAAATTCAGGATGTGGGAAACTCTACTGGACCAATAATTCAGTTTCTTCAACAAATAAACTTCAAAGAAAAGGAAGAGAGAGACAGAGGGGAAAACCTATGGACTGAAAGAGACTTAGGAGACGTATTAATTAATTGCAATGTATGGGCTTCATTTTGATCCTGTTTCAAACAAAATGAAAAAATATATAAAATATTGAGACCGTGGAATAATTTGAATACTGGCAAGATATTTGATAACATTAAAAATATTGATCTCTTTAAGATGTGAGAATGGTAATAATGGTTTTGTAATTTTAAATCTCTAAAATAAGTATGGATAAAATTCTATGATGTTTGGGATCTCCTTCTGTAATCCAGAATTGAGGATAAGGGCATAGAATAAACAGTATTAGGTATGAGTTGATCATTCTTAGATCTGAATAATGGCTACACTGAAGTTCATTTCACTATTGCATGTTTATATAGGTTTAAGATTTTCCATTATATAAAATGAAAGAGAGAATTAGGATAGTTTACTTTTGGGGCAAGGTAGGAGCTCTCCTCTAAGATTATGAGTTGTTTTAGTTCTGGGATTAGGAAAGTAGAATGAATTTACTAATTACTGGTGCTTAAATGGGTGGCCCTGGAAGGATTGGGTGGGACTAAGTAACTGTTTATGGCAAAGATTTATGAATTGAAGTGACATATATTACTTTAAAGCTAGAGGACTGAGAATCTATAAAAATCATCCTTCCTTCTTGCTTGGCAAATTACATCATTTGAGATAATGGTTGGCTACATACCCAGGAGTGGAATTGCTGGTTCATACAGTAGTTCTGTTTTTGGTTGTTTGAGGAACAACAGCTGTCTAATTTACACTCCCACCTATAGTGTGTAAGTGTTCCTTTTTCTCCAGAATTTTATGTTTCCTCTCCAGCATTTTATTTTATTTTATTTTAAATTTTAAATTTTAAATAACCATTCTAGACAGATGTAGTGGTGTATGCCTGTATGCCTGGATTATGGTTTGTGCCTAAATGTCCCCCTAAAGCCTCAGGAGGTCATAGATGGGGCTTTTTCAGTGGTGGCTGAGTCTAGAGTGTGTGGTGCTGGGATTAAGGGCATTTGATTACTAAATCCATCCACTTGTTTGGCACCACCCTAATTCTAGCAGCCTGGATAAGATATAAGGAGCAGAAAGAAGCTGCTTAGGCCCCTTGCTTACCTTGCTGCCTTCTGCCTGTCTGCCATGCCACCCTGCCTTGGAGCCAGCCAATTATGAATTAAAACCTCTACTGTGGGCTAAATTAAACTTTCCTCCCTTAACTTTGGGTGCTGGGTATTTTCTTTCAGCAACAAGAGAAAAGTAATTAAGACAGTCTGTAATCCTAGCACCTGGGAGCTGAGGCAGGAGGATCGCTGTAAATTCGAGGCCAGCCTGGACTACATAGCAAGACTCTGTCTCAAAAAACAACAAAACAAAACAAAACAACAAAAATTCTGAGATGAAATGGTATCTCATAGGTTTGATTCACATTCCCTGATGACTAACAATACTGAGAATTTTTCACATATTTTTTGGCCATTTTTATTTCTTTTGGGAAATGTCTATTCAAATAATTTACACATTTTTCAAAATTTTGAAATAAATATAAGCACAAAAGCAGAAAGATTCAAATTCATAAATTCTACCAAGCATTTATTTTTTATTTATTTATTTATTTTTTTTGTGGTGCCGGGGATCGAACTCAGGGCCTTGTGCTTGCAAGGCAAGCACTCTAATCACTGAGCTAAATCCCCAGCCCCTGTATTATGAGAATATAAAAAATTAAACAGCGTAGACAAGTGAAATTTATTCCAGGAGTATAAAGCAGGTTCAATACAGGAGTGTGAATCAGTGCAATCCACCATATTGATAGAAGAAAGGACAAAAATCATATGAGTGTCTCCATAGACACCAAAAAACAATTTGATCAATTTGATTAAATCCAACGCCCTTTCATGTAATAACTCCTCAAAAAACCAGGAATAGAAAGTAACTTTTACTGCCAGAAAAGCATTCATGAACACCTCATGGCTAACATCATACTTACTGGTATGATCCTGATTGAGTGGGGAGGAAAGAATAAGGGAGAAACTTTTAGGAGGGAGTATTGGGGATTAAACCCGGGCCTTGCACATGCTAGGCAAATGCTCTACCACTTAACTATATTCTCTGCCTATTTATTTATTTATTTATTTATTTATTTGGTGCTGGGGATCGAACTCAGGGCCTTATGCTGGCAAGGCAAGCACTCTACCCACTGAGCTAAATCCCCAGCCATTCTCCACTCTTTTAAATTTTTTATGTTTTTATTTTTCTGAGACAGTGTCTTGCTAAATCTCAAAATGACTCAGGCTGGCCTTGAACTTGTGATCTCCCTGCCTCAGCCTCCCAAGTACCTGGAATTACAAGCATGTGCCACCATCCCTGGCTGGGAGAATAGTATTTGGGGGAGGTGGGGTGGGAATTGAATTCAGGGCCTTGTGCCTGCTAGGCAAGCGCTCTACCACTTGAGCGAAATCCCCAACACCCTGGGAGAATAATTTTTATACCTTCTCCTCTATATGAAAAATAAATTTCACTAAGGAAACAGTGACAATTTTTATTTTTGCTGAGCTGTCGTTAATACAGCAAGGCCATTGCTCATTTCACACATACTCTCTATGAAGTCAGGAATAAACCGCAGGAGCTAGGAAGGGCAATTGGGCAGAAGACAGCTTAGACAGTTCTAGATGATTCCGGCTCATTACAGACACTCACAACAAGCTGACTATGTAAACAGGAACTCAAAATTAGCTTCCGTGTATAACACAATGTTTATTAAAGCATAAAGAAGAAAAAAGTACCATTTCGACACATACATATATTAATAAAACCAGCAGTGGCTGCAGTAACATCGTTTTAACATTTAGTCTTAGAATAACGGGATTTTCCTCTCAAGGAGTTGTTCCATTTTTTTCATTGACATTGTTCAGAATCATTGACATATGGTAATAATAAAATGCATACTGACATTTTGGCAGTCTAATCATTTTTTTTCCCTCTACAGTACTGAGGATGGAAGCCAGGGCCCTGTGCGTGCCAGGCCAGTGCTGTACCACTGAGCTAGCTCTGCAGACCCAACTCCACTTTTTCAATTCTATTCAGACGTTGCATACTCTTGTTGTTTACACCCGAGGCGGGCCATCCTCAGTGCCTGGCCCTTGATGTAGCACGGCGGGCGGCAGGACCAGACCCAGGAACTTGCTTGCGTGGGGTTTACTGAATGAGCATTCTCAAGAGAAAGGGAATGTGGGAAGCGAGTGACGACAGAAGGAGTTAAGTAAGAATGTGAACTCTACAGGCGACTCGCTTCGGCAGAATCCCACAGCAGCTCTGGAGCATGAATTCCATCACATTTACTTCTACTCTGAATCAAGGACAGGAGGCAAGGTCAGGAAGATCATGGCCTCTAAGGATGCTCACTTTCTGTCTGAGAGCAAGTCTCTAAAGAAGGGGCAGTGGTGAGGGTTAGCAGGTAGCACACGAGAATGGGAGTGGTCTCAACAGCTGGGGAGGAGAAAGAAAGGTGGGGACAGGTGTAAACAAATAAAATTAAAGGGAGGGAGGAGAGAGGGAGGGAATGAAAAAGGAATTAAATTGTATTATGTACTTGTACCAACTCTCCATGAGGAATGTAATCATTATGTACTACAAACATGCACTAATAAAAAATAAAAATTGAAAAAGGAAATTATCACCTGTCATGACAGGAGGTAAATTTATAATGTTTAAAATGGATGACTACATAAATAGCAATGTTCAGAAGAAACAGCTTAAAGAAATGAAAAGGTTAAAATTTTGGGAAGCTAGAATGGGGATTGGAAGAGATAAGACAGATGATTTATGATGTTCATTACAAGACCTTTCAAACTAGTTGATTTTAAGATTGTGTATATGTATTATATAAAAAGTTATTTTACAAGATGTGACAAGGCCATGGTATATGGTGAAGGAGAAATTCTCATCCACTGTTAATGGGAATTAGTACAACAATTTTGGAGAGCAGTTTGGAAATATTTAGTGAAGTCGAAGATGCACATACCCCAAGACCCAGTGAATACATGCCTAGGTGTGCCCTGAGAAGCACACGTATGTACAAGGAGACATATGCAACATTGTTTGTAACGCCTCAAACTGTTAAACAAAATATTCATCAGTGGGGGAAATAATAAGTTGTAATGTATTTATACAATGCATGACATCAGTTTAAATTAGTGAACAATTAGATTAATGAAATTGAATATATTAGGAGAACATGTTTAAAAAAATTAGAAATGGAGGTCACAGTTTAGATATACCCAAAGTCAATGGTCTATAAGCACAAACCAAAATTTAAGTCATCCTGATTCTCCCAAAGTGCTAGTTCTAATCACAATCAAAACACAAAAGGTCAGGTTTCCATCTTTTTCAGGATCATTCAGTGCTGACAACCAGCTACAGATATGTCAGCTTAAATGGCTCTCCTTGCCCAAAAAACAATGTTAATACTGTACATGACAGTCAGGGGAAAAGGTCAAAATACTTGCTCCCTCATTCTTTATAAATTGTGCTGGAACTACTGTGAGCAGACCTTCTTATCACTTTGGGTTCCAAGAATCCTGGTTTGGGAACTATACACTCTTCCAATTTTAAAAACTTGATCTAATGCTGGCTTTGGCAAATATAACATGAACAAAGCAAGCTGTGGGAGATAAGGACAATGTGATAACATTTACACAAACACTGAAAACACCATCAAAAATACAAAGTCCTGTTAGTACCTACAAGTATGTACAGTATATTTATACTCAATCTTTCAGGAAAATGACATTCAGTAAACCAACTTCAAAATAGTTCTTTCCTGCCAGGCGTGGTTGCACA
>PVJO010012196.1:0-56317 GCA_004026905.1 Hystrix cristata
AGTTTAGTACATGGTGAGAGACATATATCTAGTTTTAATTTTCGACATGTGGTTAGCCAATTTTTCCAGCACCATTTGTTAAATAGGCTATCCTTCTTCCAGTGAGGGTGCTTGGCTTCTTTGTCAAAGATGAGGTATTTGAGTGTGTTTGGGGTTGTTTCTGTATCCTCCAATCTATTCCATTGATCCTCAGGTCTGTTTTTTTGCCAGTACCATGCTGTTTTTAATACTGTAGCTCTATAGTATAGTTTTATGTCGGGGATTGTTCACCTCATTTTAAATAGAATTTCAAGAGGATTGGTCTCCATAAACTTCTTAGGTGTATGAAATATATATTGCGTGTCGTTTATCCCTAGACTGAATGTTGCCCTGGACTGTCTATCTTCTCAAATTCTGGTGGGTTGCACTGACAGAACCTGCAGGAACCTTAAATGCACAAATTCCCACATCTATGTTTGCCAGATGCTTCAGCTCCTTACTGCTACCTACCTCCCTCTTCTCTCAAATCAGAGGTGTGTCCTGTGTAGACACCTCTTCTAAGAAAATTATTGGCCAGAGATGACCATATTAACCTTCCAAGGAGATGTACAAAACCCTCTAGACTTAAAGTTCACTCTATCCCCTGTCAAGTGACTACAGCACAGAGCCGGCAGTGCAAAATTAACACCCACCGCACGTCAAAACCTTCTTATGGTTTACCTTCCTTCCTTAGAAGATCCCTCAGCTGTGCACAGACAGAAATATCTTCGGCCCTAAAATAAACAGGTGGGAGTGTAGTATGCATAAACATGGTCATTTATTTTTCATATTTTCCCTGCTCCATACTCCATTTCTCTCACTAGTTTGCTACAGCCCTGTAACAAAATATAGACTGGGTCACTTAAATAAAAAAAATCATTTTCTCATAGTTCTAGAGGCTGGAATTTGACAATGAAACCCTAAGCAGGTTCTGTGTATTCTCCTCGGCTTGCAGATGGTATCTGCTGGCTGTGACCTTCCATGAATGTCACTTGGCCTGTGCATTTTCTATGTTCCAATCTCCTCTTCTTCTGAGGACACCAGTTGTACTGGATTGAGGCCCACACATACAATCTCGTTTTACAATATTTACCTCTTTAAAGTTCGCTTTTCTAAATATAGTGACATTTTGAGGTATTGGGAGTTAAGACTTCAACAAATAAATTTGGATTTGAAGAACACTATTCAGCCAATAGCACTTTATATTAGTTTGCTAGAGTTTCTGTAACAAATTCCCACAAACTAGGTGGTTTATAAAATAATAAATGTATTCTCTCACAGTTCCAGAGCCTACACGTCTGAATGAAGGTGTGGGAATGACACACTCCCTCAGAAGGCTCTGGAGGGGATTCCGTCCATGCTTCTCTCTGGTTTCTGGTGGTTCCTGCACCCTTGGCCTTCCTTGGTTTGTGCTTGTGTCATTCCAGTCTTGACTGTGTCATGACATGACCCTCTCACCTGTGCATCTCTGTGTGGTTTTCTCTTAGGTAAGTGGTACCTCAGTTCACGAACTTAATTCTTTCCACGATTCTCGTCACCAACCAAATTGGATAGAACTAAATCAAATTCAATGCTTAGGTTCAATGTTGGGGAATTGGATTTGGTTCTTGTCTAATTTGTTTTGATACTAGAATCATGGAAAGAATTAAGTTTGTGAACCAAGGTACCACAGTACATTAGTCTCTCAATGTACAGCCCACATTGAATATGACCTCATCATAACTAATTAAAAATGCAATAACTCTATTTTCAAGTAAGGTCACATTCTGAAGTTCCAGGTGAACATGGATATTTTGAGGAATATTATTCCACGAAGGATATTTCAATATATATTAAACTTTTGTTTTCCTTCTATCAGTTAATCTTTCACAACTGATTTTTATATATTTTCCTCATTCTGGAAACAACAAAATTGCATATGAAGAGAAAAAATATGAATGAATAAGACCACAGGAAACTGAGGATTAATTTTTATAGCTTAACCCTTGGTTTTAAATATCAAACTGCCTTTGAAAGAGAGCAAATACATATTTGCTACACTAAATTGCATTTTCATCCCTTCCCTATTGTTCTGCATTTGTGTCATGCCAATGGCAGTCTCTTATCCTTTTTCCTGTGTCTGTCTCCATTATGTGAAGGTATGCTGCTTATTTCAATAAAGGCTTTAGAATTAGAGAAAATTGAGCTCCAACAAACCATATTTTCGAGTCACAGTTTTCCATGTCTCCAGAAGTATTAGAACAGTATTTAACTCTCACTGTTGTTGCAAGATAATAGTTATTTGGCATAGCATATCATTTCTGTCTGAAGACACTATTGGCACCACAGTTTCTCATGGCCTGTGGCTCTCTCTGGCCACCAGAGCCTGCTATGCGCTCTGTAGGACAACTGCTAAACAATGATTTCATGGTTTGGTGTGTAAATACTCCAGCACACTTGCTGCTCAAGTAGAATAATGCTGTGTTTTTCTACACTGGCTCGCTTGTGGGATTAAACTTTTTGGTTTCTTACCCAGTAACTAACTCAATGAGGCATCCTCTACTGGCTTGCTGCCCTTTCCCTCTCACTTCCCCATTCCTTTTATGGTCTTTCCAGGGATTAGCTCCCAAATAAACTACTTGCATTTGAATTCTTGTCTCGGAATCTGCTTGAGAGAAACCAAAGTAAGACAAAAAACAACTATTATATCATAACTAAGAATGAAACGTAGAACTCTTGTATTTTTTTAAGATGGTCTGTGTCCAGATTTTAGGGAAGGCTCCTATCACTGGGACCCCTTTTTCATGGGTATCTTTTGCAGCAATCTGTCTACCATCTCTTTTCTCATTCAAAAGTCTACATAAGTTTGCCTCTTCTGGCATCATACAATTTTGGAGATACTCAATCCAGATGACTCAAGGGCTTACAGCAGAGCCACCAAACATCGTGTATCACTTGAGGCAACCTCTGTCTAGCTCGCCCTTTCTCTGGAGCATTCACTATGAACTATTTGCCCTCTTCAATTCCCAAGTCACATTCCATCTTCCCTGCGCACTTATAATTCTGTTTCAGACTATTTCATCTCTGGATTTGAGTTTTTTCACTCCAATAAATGTGCCCTGAAAACCTACTATTCATCAGGTATGTGCCATGTAGACAGAGTTTGACAAGACCAAGTCTCTGTCCTCACTCTGAGGTTCTCTTGCTTTACTCTCTCCATGAAGCTTCTTATTTATAAGCAACAGAAAAGTTGAAAAACGAATTTATTCAAGGCCATCTAGTAGCTCAAGGATTTTTGAGAAGGCCAAAAATCAAGTTTGAAAGCTGCTCAGCCAGAAACAAAACCCCAAATCACATCTCAGAAATGATTTCTCAGGAAAAAATTGCCCTTATTGCTGCTGCTAGAACTTTCTTGCTTGCAAAATCTCAATACTGGATGTAGATATGGTCCTCGCTGCCTCTTTCACTAGAGTGGATTCTATACTGTCTGTGGCAGGTGGCTTCTGAAATGTTCCCGAAAGCACAGTGGCTTCTTTCTACTCACGTACTTATGCAGTCCCTCCTCTTCATGTCAGTCTACCCTATTGACTTGCTCCTAGTGGATAGAAACTGTAAAAATTATGAGATGTTAGTTCTGAGATAACGTTATTAAGGATGTGACTTACGCTAGCATTCTGTCTCTCTGGTTTCTTTTGTTTGCTTGTATGATGAATGAAATTACCATGTTTTGAGCTGTCACATAATAAAACCCGGGAGGAAAGGAACAGAGAGCAGCCGTCGGAAAAATGGGTAATGAGAAACTGAGACGCAAGGTTCAACAAACAGTCCACCAGGACTGAATCCTGCCGACAGCTAGGTGAGACAGCGTGGAGGCAGATCCTTCTCATTTAAGCTTTGAGAAGCATGGTGCCTCTTCTCATACCCTAATTACAGCCTTGTGGTGTCCCTGCTCACACCCTAAAGCAGAAACCTACTTAAGCGGTGCCTGGAATCATGACCTCCAGAAACTCAGATAACAAATGCTTTGAACTACTAAATCATGGTGCAATTTTTAATTCAGCAGTAAACAACGAAGATGCCATCCTGGTTCTCATTCTAACTGCAGATTCAAAATCTGATAAGAAAGGATCTAATTGGTTTGGTTTAGATCATATGTGAATGAACTGGAGTCATTTGTAGGAAAATGGATACACCTTAAGACCATAATATTAAGTGAAATAAATCAGACATACAAGCGTAAATATTGCATGGTTTCTCTTATATGAAAAACCCAAAAGTATAAATAAAGAGGAAAAAAAGATAGATAATAGGATGTACAGAGATGGAGCTTTCTTAAATGGAAAAGAGATCGAGAGATGGAGGAAGAGGAGGGAGAGGAGAGGAAGTATATTGAAAAAAGAATTAAGATGTGTTACGTGTGTATACAAACTCCCCACAAGGAATGTAATCATTTTGTACTGCAAATATATACCAATAAAAAATAAAAAAGAAAGAAGGAGATGGGAAGAACGGAGAAGAAAGGAAAGAAGAGAAGGGAAGAGAAAGCAGAAGAAGTTGTTCATATTCCGGTCAGTTAAAAATAATACATACTATCCATTCATCCACTGTGATGACTGCATAGCAGATAATCAGCCCAAATCAGAGTCCAATTAGGAGGCAATATCTTATCTCCCTATACACATAAGGTAGCATTTTTATTCTGTTTTGCCATGTAGGCACCTGTCGCATATAATTTGCCCAGGCTCCTGGGATAGATGGGGCCTGGAAAGGAGGCGGTTGAGTTTCTTATTTGGACTGTTGATTTCTGCAGCATGATTTTATGTTGAACTATATGAATTATTGAGAGAATTTAATTCTTATGTACTATTTCATAGCCTCACAATTATGAGCTACTTTAGGCAAGAGCAGGAAGCTCTGCAATCCCACCTGACTTTGTTATTTCCCAGTGAACGTTTTTCAAATAGGCATCCCCAGTAGTCATAAAAGATGTTAGAAAAGCCCAAAGGAAAGCCCGAAAGGTGCAAAGCTGGTACTCCTACCCAGTAGCAAAGCACAGGAGTCAATTTAGAGAAGGATGAACAAACACACCCGAGAGTGGTAGGTGCTGCCAAGAAGGCTGGAAGAGAACAATCCCAGTTTCCTGACTGTCCACACGGAAGGTAGAAGCCCATCAGTATGAGAACTCCCTTAAGACTGAAAGATGCATGCCAAGTTGGAAGGTAGGCTCCCTACAGAGCACACCTGTGGTGCAACAAAACACGTCAGCAGAAAGCAGCAGAATCCCATGAGCATAGTAGGCAGTAAGTGTCTGCCCAATGCCTTCCCACTGCAGGTCACTGTCAGGAGCATTAGAGAGACTTCAAGGACAGCTAACGCACACCCTGCCTCCAAGAAGTTCTTCGGGTCTTATAGGAAGAAAAGAGTGAGACCAAGGACAAGGCTGGTGGTCATGAAAAGAACATGGAAGTGTGCGAATACAGAGAAAGGACATTTGGCATACCACATACCTTCATATTATGTACAGAATGCGGGAAGCCTATTAATTTCCTTTTTCTTTAATAAGCCTCTTACTAATTCAGTGTAATAAAAGGATTTGCAACTGATGAGACCTGGACTGTCCAGAAGTTTGTGTTCTCTGATTTTATTTTGAGAGCAGTATAAAGCGTGAGCCATGATAGTCTTTCACAAAATGCGCCCTGGAGATGACTTCATATGTGCCTCAATGAAGGGTTATGTGAAATTCTCTCATAAGAATAATTCCACATTATATTTTTATTTTCATTCAGTGATCACACTACCTGTTTGACTGATCATGTTACCTTTATCTGCCTTTGAGAAACATTAATTAATTAATGACTTAAAACTGCATTTTCCCTAAGTGTACATTAATACGTGAAATGCTATCTTTCTTTCTAACCAAAGTCCATACAATTCTTGCTGGCAAATTTTAATATATCAATGATAGCAAAAACAATTCAAAGACATGAATAGACACAAATTGCATAATGCATTGGGGAAAAATCATGATTGATAGAAAATTTATTGTTCACCAATATGTAATTTAAGAGTGGTCTATGTACAATTTCCCTCATTATCTTGGCAGGCCAGATTGTAACAAGCCTGTAATTAGTGATATTAGTTGGATATACTTTTTCAAACCGTAGGCTTACTATGTTTGTGCAGAAATAAAGTTAGGCAATTTTAGTGAGGAAGTTGAGCAATTATAAAATTCAGTATGTTAAAATTTCATGCGAATAAGTAATCATTAAGAGGAGATGTTTTCTAAGTGGTAGGCTGTCATCTTTTTCTTGAGGACTATAATATTAGTGAAGAAAAAAATTATTTTGAGAGACTATATCTCTTTCTAATTCTACCAGGTCCTGTTTTCAAGGAGATAGATCACAAATTTGCTATAGGTTCTCAGTGGCACCACCTTTACCTGACATCATTGGATCCTGTTCCCCAGACCAGATACAAGTCCATTAGGAATTAAATTCTGTAGGTCAGATATATATATACCCAAACGTATAATTATATGTACAACTGCTTATTTACATCCACTTCCCAGAGATTTTCTAATGTACCAAACTGACCATCTCAAGTAATACTTGAACCTATTTACTTTTGGTTATATTAATACATATATTTTGTTCAGTCCAACCCAAATACCATATACATTATATTGTGAAATACTGTGGATCTTGGACTGGGTCATAGCAAGGTGGTAGATAATAAACTCCCTGAATGGAAGAAATCTATTTTATTTATCTAGCACAGTATAATTCAAGAAATACTTGCAGTTAATTATTTTCTTGAATGGATTCTGGGTTCTTTATAGAAGAACATATTGTAATAGAGGACATTTTCTCTCCGGTTATTATTTGTGTAGAGACAGATCTAGAGAATCCTGGAAACAAAATCACAGCAAAAGTGAACCACAAGAGGCTATGAATATTTTTGAAGTTTTTTGTTTTCCACGCATAGCACTGATCACTATGTCTAATAACAATGGACACTTCTTCCATCTCTTCTTTCATGATACTGAGTAGAAGAAAGCTCACCATTGGCCATACAAGAAAGGAAAAGTATTTTTAGAAAGAGAAGGTATAGTAATAGGAGAGTAAAAAAAAATTAATGTTAACAGTTGAACTTTACTGGAACCTCAGAATTATTCTATTACACATATTAATGGAGTGAATTTTATAATTAAATAACATATGATGGATTTATTTAGGGGAACTGTCATTCTACAAACATCCACATTCCTCACTGATTTAAACTCCATAGTTACTGTTACTAAGAAATGCTCACTGTGCTAAGAGAAAGATGAGAGGAAGCCACATCTGTTGAATTGTCCCCAGAACACCTCAGGTGTTTACTGCTGATATTTTTCTAGGCATGTCACTTTCATATATCTTTGGCTCTGCCTGAGACATTTCTTTGCAAAGAAAAGAAAAATATATGATAAACTCATCTGAATCCCCAGTTGACTATCTTTGTAAAGGTCAAAATATAATACGCAACAGAAGTCAACAAGTGACCAAAAAGTCTCATTTTAAGTAGCAAAATGATTTTCTGTACAATAAATTGCCTCAGAATAAAATCAATGGTTAGGCTAGGAAAATAACATCAGATAATCAATTTGTCAGCTTTCTGATGGGGAAGTTTATATTTTCTCATTAATAATTAAAATAATTAGCAATAGATCATATTCATATACAAATCAGTATCAATTTTTATGAACATATTTCTCTAGGAGCAGCATGCTTCTCTTACACTGTACTCTGCTATGATTTAACCCTTATTTAAAAATTGTCTATATCATCTTCTTGCAAATACTTAGAATTACTCACTCTTCATCATTCTGGATATTATTTCTCTTCAATTCTCCTTTCTTTTGATTTATGCCTCTATTATGGCATTTCTTCCAATACTAGGTATTACTTTTTACTGTTCTATTTCTTTTCACCACATGCTTGTCCTTAAATTGTATATAGCATAATGTGCCTTACTCAGTCTCTGAAACACTTCTCTCTTACATATAATGTAGTACTATAAAATTATCTGTAGTCAGGGCAAGAGAAAGTATATGGAATCTACAGTGATATTAGACTTCAGGTAAACTCAGTAACTACGAAAACTGAAGTGATCCAATTCCACTATCTACTTGCGTTATTCAATTGGAAGAGAATGGTTTTCATAAGATTCTAAGAGGAAAAGCATATATTCTTGAGAGATCCTAGTAAATAAAGAAGTGCGACAGCAGCAAAACTCAGAATTTCTCCAAAATACTTGAGCATTTTATGTATGACTTTGTGGATTAATTGTACTACTGAGGATTTTTATACTAATTCTGTGTGTTACACCTGTTTTTGATGATGGACATTGGTATACGATGTCCCCAACTTGGTTTATTTGTGCTTTTAATGCTCCACATTTTGGGAAAATATCTAGTGAAATATTTATTTACTGACTTAAATGACTAAATATCTTGCCTTTAGGAGTAGAGTTTGCTCTCACTGATCTCTCCTTTAAAGTCAGTTCTTAAGCCATGTCATTTAAAAGACCCTTTGGCTAACGCCATGGTAATTTTTTAATTGCAAAATTTTTACTTTTTAAATAATGTCAAATATACATATTTCAGACTTTTGATAATTAACTTTAAGAAAACTTTACCAATTTTCCAAATGTTCTTTTAGTAATAAATACGTTCCAGGAGAAAAAAAATACAGTGTCACATATAATTATTTGATTTAAATAAAAATATGTCATTTTCTCAGTTATTCAGACCTTAAACCAATTTATAATGTTAGACTATACACTTGGGTTATTTGGCAATTAGCTGATTACTCTTACTTACTTCTCTATTTCCTCATAAAACAATAGATTATGTTTTTTTACACTACGTTATTTGGCGCTAATTCACATTATTGTACAAATACCTATTATCTGTTTTTAATCAAGTAAATTTTAAGAAATTTTAAATAATTAAAGGATATTATTAGATAACCTTGAAGAATGTTGAAGGATATTGAAGAATGGGGGCTGTGGACTAGTAAAAGAGAAGTAATAATTTTACTTCCTTTTTTTTTTTTGCCAGGGATCAAACTCATGGCCTTGTGCTTGCTAGGGAAGCATTCTAATCCCTGAGCTAAATCCCAGACTCCCATTTTCAACTCTTTAAATAAAATTGCTTTGATTTTTTAAATTTAATTAGTTTTTGAGAGATCTATCTATGCTTTGTAATACATTTTGTTCTAAAAGCTGATATAGCATATTTAAACCAAATCCCTGAAGTTTCCCTTTTCCATACCATCTATATTTCTAAATGGCTTTAATATGCTTCTTCCCATTAGAATAGTTTCTAATGTAAAACACCATTTCCTACAGTGGTACATAAAATAGAATTTCTTCATAAAAACTGCGGATTATTCTCAACCATACACAAAGAAGACAAGTTATAGCCAGGTAGCTAGTTAAAAATGAACACATTAAAAATAAAGGTCCATCTCATATTCTAGCAGGCAGTAGGAAGTAAAAGTCAAATAGCCATTTTATTTTAATATCAGAATGTGATTTCTAATACTGTAATACAAATCTTGATTTCACTATACTCATTTTAAGTGCTCTGTAGCCCACGCAATCTGTGATTATTTATTCATTCAGTACATTCTACATGTCAGCAGCGTTTATAGAATTGTACAGGGTAAAAAACTTTGAAGATAAAATTCTTGCCACAAGTCATCCCATAGAAGAATAACTAAAAATATAAGGCTATATAAAATGTTTTTGGTTCAGAAATAATTATATCAGGAGATCAGATAATGCAGAGTTTAGTGTGCTAGTGTGGGCTAGAGGGATGGAGGGAAGAAAGCTGCCTTGGGGAAGTGGGATTTGAATGTTGAAACAGAAACTTCAGAAACAGAAGAAGTCAGACTCAGATGTGTAGAAAGAACTTGAGAAAACAACTTAGCTGGGGAAACAGCTGCCAGATGACAGATGTGGAGCATTTAAATAAACATATCGGGGGCAGTGAGAGGTTAATGAAGAGGAGTAATTGGGAAACAAGGTTGAAAAATGGGTTTGAAGCATATTTTAAGGGCTTGAAATAATAACTTATGAAATTTTCCCTATATCTTACAACTTTCAGTGAACTACATTTTTGTCACTGTTACAGAAAGACAGAAAGATTTGGGACATGTATTTGGCTGATTGAAAAATCTGCATCAAAATCCAAGAAATCTAAAATAGCGTAGATAATTTTGAAGAAAAGTATTATAAAGATACAGAAATAAAGAAATATGGTACTGCAGAAAAAAACAAATAAGTCAAACAGAGTTAAAAAGGAGCCCAGAATCAGACCTACATACCTGATACACAGAAAAAGTGCTCATGCAATTCTTTTTTTTTCCCCCTAGAAATGTTTTTATGTATTTATTTTATTGGTACATACATGCAAGTCAATAAATGGCATGTCATTAGAATATCTGTATAGGAATTTTTTAAAAATGTAAACCCTATTTTTATCCTATACAAACAACTAGAGCTTAATGATCGGTTATTAAAACAAAAGGTAAATAAATAAATAAAACCCAATTTTTTTTTTAGAAAAATGCACATAGCATTTCAAAAATTACCTCTGAAAAGATTCCTGAGTGGGTAAGACATATTTAAAACGGTGTCCAACTTCAAATGCAAATTAAAATCACAATAGCATATCACTAAACTCCTATCATGTTGAATTACAAATCAAATGATGGCCGCTATAAAGTATGCGCAAGGGTAAGGCACAAGTGGAGTGCTGATACTGATTCCTAGCTAGGGGTATGAATTGCTTCAACTATTTACAAAATTGTGTGACAATGTTATGTGAAACTAAACATACATTTTCGCCTTAACATAGCAATTCCACTCCTCCTGAGTATGTATCAAATGACAAGGAGTGTTTTGTTTTTAAAAAGATATTGATGCAAATTCTACAGCACTTTGTAGAAGTTTTAGTAGCTCCAAATAATAGTAGCTCCAAAATGGAAGCAATCTAAAAATAGAAAACTAAAGGAAAACTAAATTGTATAAAAAGGGGAAAAATGATAAATAGCAGTATGTATAATTCTCTTAGGTACTATGTTGAATGAAGTCAGACACAACAGCATATTATGGTATCATTTCATTTATATGTCAAGGCAGGAGTCAAAATAGTGATTACCTTTGTAGGGTGGTTATTGACTAGCGCGAACCATGTTAGTGCCTTCCAGGGAGCTGTAAATTGCCTGTATTCAGATTTATATGCAACTTGTAGAGGCATACATATTTAGAAAATATAAAGAGCTCAACGTTTAGGATTTATATACTTTCAGCAAATCATTCTTTAATTTAAAATCAGAAAAATAAATGATCAAATTTTAGAAAGTATCTTGGTTTCTTAAATTGCTCATTCACATTTTTGTTGTGAATCCATTTTTCATGCATTTGTTACTTTCTTCTTTCTTGTCTCATTTATTATTATTACTGATCTTGTTTGTTGACCAAGTCCTTGTCATCTTTTGTCCTGGATCCCTAATGTTAAACACCCTCTGCCCTTGGTGTTGCTTATTTTCATCTATGAGACAATTATGACAACTACTAACATTAGTACTCCGCTAAGTGCTTTACATGTGTTATCTCCCTTAATTTACACATTAAATTCATGAACTCACTACTATTATCATCGTGTCCTGACTGAACTTTGAAAAAGTAAATGTGGAGTTCTTTGCAACACACAACAGAGCAACATACGCTGGAACTGACTCAGGAGGTGGAAGACTGCTAAGTAAGAGTCAAAATGAATTGAAGATGAGATGTCTTGCCAGTTCCAGCAGAGTTGGACCTCACAGGGAAAACAAAGAAGTTCCCAAGGAAACAATCAGATAAAAGTTAATTATTCAGCCAAACTGTCACCATCCTTTGCTTGCTTGCCTTGCTACCTAAAATGAACATCTGCACTAGGCAAATCTATATGCCTTTGTTGTTCCTTAATAAATCTGGGCATCTGAGTCAGTTTAGGGCTTCATTCCATTCTGGTGCAGCCCCCTGGTACCCCAACAAAGATATTCTCTATCTCTTGTATTGTCTAACAGGGTTTCCTGAACTCAGCAATTAAGATATTCCCAAAACTAGTCTTTGAACATACACAGATCTATTACACTGAAGAGTGCACATTCTTGAACATATTACCATAGGAAAGACTGGAAACAGAAAGAACTCCAATGTTCTAGATCATTTTATATCAGATGCAAGTAACAAAATTTTACAAATGGATCAACCCAGGTCAGTCATTGCAGAATGAATGTACAGAACAAATTATAAATTTTTAGGATAATCAATATTTAGGATAATCATAGGGACTCTTAGTGAAAGCAGATACTCTGCATTGCTGTGAAATTATTTAAAATTGTATCACCTGTTGATCTTTTTCATTAACTATCATTCTTGGTGAAAAGTAGTGTCTAAAATTCACACACATAGTTAAAAATCAAATTCTTAATGTTTGCATTAATCATTTTTCTTCACCTTGTGGAATCTTTTAGGAAATAATTTATTTTCTGTGAAAAAATATTTATCAAGTTCTAGCTCCTGGGTTTAAACCACTGTCCTTTTGCTTTAAATTTGATGAACATAGTTTAGCTTTTAAAAGCTAAAATATAATCTATGAAGAATTACCACAATATTTTATAAAACATTATGAAATTCTTTTATATTTTTATATTACACACACCTAACAGAATTACAGTAAGTAAAGGTATTGAGGCATGCTCATAAACTACTTCACAAACATACCCCAGATGAGATGACTTCATTGTTCAAATCTAACAGTTATTTAAAGAAGAATTAACACTAATCCTTCCCCGACTTTTCCAAAAAAATAGAAGAGCAGGTAACATTCCCTAAACTCATTCCATAATGTCAGTATTTTGAGGATAACCAAAACCATACAAACACACTGTAAGGAAAGAAAATTACACACCAATATCTTTGATCAAAGCCCTTCAAAGCATAGTGCTGAAGCATATTCAGAAGCATTAAAAATAATTATTCACTAAGACTAAGTGAGATCTATTCCTAAAGGATAGTTCAGCATATGAAAGTCAGTTAATGCAACACAGTGTATCACCAGAATGAAAAACAAGGTCACATGATCATCTCAATTGATGCAGATGCATTTTGCAAAATTCAACACCTTTTCATGATAAGACCATCAGACAAAGAGTAGAAAGAATCCCTCAACATAATAAAGGCCACATATAAAAACCACCCAGCTAATATCATACTCAATGATGAAAAACTCAAACTTTCCTCTAAAATCAGGGGCAAGAAAAGGTGCTCTATTTATGTACACTGGAAAGGAGGAAGTAAATGTACGTCTGTCTGTAAATTACATGATCTTTTATGTAGAAAAGCTAAAGATTTCACAAGAAAGAAAACTTTACAAGTAATCCATTCAGTGAGGTTGTATGATACACTAGTCAAAAGGACACAAAAATTGGGTTTTCTACATAGTAACAATGAACAATTTGAAAAGGAAATTAGGAAAACTATTTTCTGTACAATAGCATCAAAATAGTAAAATATTTAGAAATAAATTTAACCTAGGAGATAAAAAAGCTATACACTGAAAACTGTAAAATATTAATAGGAGAAGTTAAAGAAGACACAAATAAATATCTACATTCATAGATTTGAAGATATAATATTGTCAAAATGTCAATACGACACAGCATGAACTACAGATTCAATGCTATCCTTATCAAAATCATAATATGTAATTATAAATACAAAAATCTATACTAAAATTCAAATGGAATTCCAAGGAACCCTGGAAAGCCAAATAATCTTGATAAAGAAAAACAGTTGGTAATTTCATACTCCCCAATTTCAAAATTTACCACAAGTTTGCAAGCACCAAAACTGTACAGTATTGATGTAAAGACAGAAATATAGCCAATGAAACAGAATAAAGAGCACAAAAATATACCTCCATGTATATGGTCAAATGATTTTCCAGCAGGGTCCCAAGATCATTCAATGGGAAGATGGCGACCTTTGCAACAAACAATGCTGTAGAAATAATATATTTACATGCAAAATAAGACTCTTTTCCTATGTCATATTTTAAAAATTAACAAAATGAATGAAATACTGAAGCATGATAGCTAAGGTTATGAAATTCTTAAAAGTAAAAATTGGAAGGAAGCTTCATGACATTGTATTTGGCAGTGATTTCTTGGATATGACAGCAAATCTTGGCAACAAAGAAAAAAACTGGATGTCATCAAAATGAAAGGATTTGTGCATCAAAGGACACTATAAACTAAGTGAAATAGCAGCCCATGGAATGGAAGAAAATGTTTGCAATTTTTTTTACTCCGTGATATTAAAAATATATAAGCAACTCCTAAACCTCAAAAATCAACAAAAATACAACCAAGTTTATTTTAAAAATTGGCAAAGATTTGAATAAACATTTGTCAAAAATATACAAATGTCCAATAAGTACATGAAAAGATGCTCAGTATTACTAATCATCAGAGCAATGCAAAACAGTGAAATATTATTTCACACCCATTTGAATTATGCTTTAAAAAGTAAAACAAAAAATATAAGTTTTTATGAGAATGTAGAGAAATTAAATCTCTTGTGCACTGGTGAAGATAAATGTAAAAGAGTACAGCTACTATGAAAAAATTACAGCAGTTCTCCAAAAAATTAAACAGAAAACATTTGATCCAGCAATTTCTCTGCTGGGCATGGACCCTTCAAACTGAAAGCAATGACTAGAACAAATATTTGTACAATAATGTTCATATCAGCTTTCATCATAATAGCTAAAGGTGGAAACAATTCAATTGTCTATCAGTGGATGAACAATGGCAATATTATTCAGCCATAAAAAATTACTGAGACATACTACAATACAAATGAAATTTAAAGATATATTAACTAAAATAAAACAAATGCAAATGAAAAATATTGCATGATTCCACTTATATGAGACAGAAATAAAGTCAAGTAGAGACAAAATTCAGAATAGTGGTTGGTAAGAGTTGGGAAGAGGGAGTGATTGGTAGTTTTTGTTTAATGTGTGCAGTTTCAATTTGAGAAGATGAAAACGTTCTGGGAATAAATGGTAGTGATCATTGCATGAGAGTGTGAGTATTTTTAATGCCACTCAACTCTACTTTAAAAAGACTGAAATGGTGAGTTCTACATTATTTTTATTTTACTGCAATCTTATGAAATTCATTTCTGTCTCCAACTGTCTTGCCCATATGATCCTCTGCCTGGTAAAAACCTAACTCTAAATCTAAATCAGCTTACTCCACACACCTTTGTAGTTGAGCTTGGCTAAGGAAAAGTAACAAACTGCTGACTGGTCTCTATTTAAATTTAAACCACAGTAGTCAAGAGTGATCCTTTAACAACATATCAGGTCATTGTATCTTTCTGCCAAAATTTGCAAAAGCTTCTTCATCACAAAACGAAATCCAACCTTCTACACAACCTGGCCCATTTATTTCTACTTTTTCGTTTCTATTACCCTCCCTGAAATTATTCTGTACCTAACCATATTGATTCTGCGGTTCTATGGAAATACCAAGCTTACTTCCTCATTGTAAAAACTGAATTTTCCATTGTAGACTTAGAATACTCCTCCCTCCTCCTCCACGTTGTTTACTTGTTTTAGTTTAAGTTCACTGTAGGGAGATTTCCCCTGTCTACTCTGCCTAAAACACTTACAGAAACTTCACTATTCTTTCCATCCTTATCATGGTTTGTATTTTCGTAATAGTACTTACCACTGTAGGGACAGGGGTCCGTAGGTAGGGAAAAGATAGAGTGAAGGCCTCCTCAGACTTTAAACATAAAAGCAGCTACATTCCAACAGTTAAGGACTTAAAGGCAAAGAGACGAATTCCGGAAGGCCCCAGATAATCTGATTAACATACAGAAAGCAAACTCTCCCTTTTGACTCTTTAACTAGCCCTACGGCGCCCGCCCATAGGTTTGCCCTCTGCCAAAAGACAAAGGTCACAGAGCTAAGGGAAATCAAGGCACAGGTGACAGACAAGCCCAAAAGCCAATCAGATTCCAAGGGCTAACCCAAGGGAAAAACCTCAATAAAAAGTGGCTACAACGAAAGGCCCACGAGTATTTCGCTTTCGAATGCTCCCTACTCGTCAAGTAGCTATCTATCATCTCCTTTTCCCCCTTTTCCACCACTTTGTCCTCTAAATAAAACGTCTTTTCTTAATTTAAACTCGGTTTCTTTAATTCTTTATTGTAGCTGGGTTTATGATCGCCGGGAATTATATTTTCTAGCAGGACAGCAGGTCATAGTCCACCTCCGGATGTAACTTTTAGGCTAGATTCTAAGCTTATTACTTTGTGACTCCTCATAATAAGCTTAGAATCTAGCCTAAAAGTTATGAAGGTGGAGCCCAACATTGCATGAGATTTTTATTCTTCATATTTTAATTTCTCCTCTCTTGAACAAAAGGTCTTGGTTGTTCCACTGTAGTCTCTGCATTAGCCTTTTTACACAAGTAAAACATGTCTTTCATAGGCTCCAATTAAAGAGTATAAACGATGGCAATTTGTTGTCAAACATATAGGCAGTAGAGACTCAACTGTATCTGAAAGTGTAGAATATAGACATCTACTAAATAGCCTTGAAATACCCTCATCTTGGACCAGTAAGTTTTCTATATAAACTAAAACTAATTCTAGAAAATCTGTCTACTGATTTTCCCAGAATGAAGTTTCTTCTCTAAGTACTCTGTGCTTTCTTATTTTAAAATTATGATAATTCTGCTGATTTGTGAACTTTTTTTTTTGATAAGTAAAAGAATAAAAGTATTTTATAGAGAAACCCATTTTTAAGGAAGACACTGTAATGGGAGTCAAAATATTATTTTATAATATTAATTATTCCTTTATTAAAGGTCCTTTAGGTGGGTTACATTCATATATAGCTATGTGGATATAACTGTGTATATAATGATATGTGTCTCATAAATTATGGTGCCTCGAAGAATCTTGCCATGTTTTTCTATATTATGTCTATTTATGGTTTACTATAAACAAAACAAAACATCCCTTTACTCAAACCAGTCAGTTCTTTTGCTGCTTAACCATATGGCTCTCCTAGTGGAAATAATATATGCAATGGAAACCCACTGATACTTATCCACTAAAAATATTTTAGTTCAATTTTCTCCTTGGAACCAGGTAAAAGCTGAAATTCATTGTAGCTGGCTTGAAGTGTATTGTTAGGTATTTTTGGGCTGTCTGACTTTCTGAAACTTCAAAACACATTCAATGATTAAACCTGTTTTACATAATAAGAGGCTTTGGGGTGAAAATGATTGACTAGTTGCTATCTGCAAACGGCAATTTATAACCGAAAGGGGCCCTAAGATCCTGAAAATAATTGGTAGCTCATTATTTGGACTAAATTTCTGAGTTTAGCTTCTCATTGAAGTTTTAGTAAAACTCCATTTACCAACTATTAGTGTAGGCCTGGTAAATGAGTGTGCTCCCTCATATCACTCTTCCCAAATGACAAAATGACAGAACTATATATGGATGGAGGTGCAAAAGCTGAATGATGCAATTAACTAAAACAGCACTCCATAAAAAAAGAGGCTCCCTCTCCCTTTCAAAAGGATATCTTTCCATTAAAGTTTCCTTACAAGTGACTCAAGAACCAGTTAGATTAAAAGGTGCTATCTGCAACTTGATGCTGAATAGGCACAAGGAATGACCCCATTTACAGCCACTTAGCTCTTTGCAGCCCCATGGCTAAAATCATCCTATATTTCACCCTGCCTTTAATAACAGAATCTATTACTTAATTGTGAGCAGGGACACATAGCAGGAGTGGGTCGGTTCCACCAGTACTCAGAACATGGGGCTGTGCCTCTGATGGGTTCTCTGGCGTCTGTTATGAAGAACAATGTCTGCAGTCGTGCTGTTAAAAGCCTCCCGGTATCAACACAGGAAGAGGTGCTCAATATATATTAGGTACTGTACTAAACACTTTGCAGTTATAATCTTCACAATAACACTATTGAGTTTTATTTCCACTTTAGTTACTATCTTCCCAGCTACCAAATCGGCCAAATTATTGGATTTTTACCTGGGATTATTTGACTCCAATGTTTGATACCTATCTTCTAAACTATTCGGTCGTTCTTAAAATATTTAGAGTTTCAAATGAAACAAAACTGTTCTGTCTTTGAGTCAAAGACAGTGTGTTAGTGGGTGATATGATGGTTCTGTGATCACTCCAGTGGTTCCTAACTAAGGGCTGGGATTAACACATGAATGAGCAGGTGGGTTTGATAGGTTCCCCAGGAAGGTCCCTCGGAGCAGATGTGCAGCTCGTGAGGCATGCAGAGACAAGCTCCTTGCTGTTATTATGCAATGCGTTATTTCAGGGCAAATGTATGCCTCTCCTAGGGAGCCTTCTATAGCAATAATCTCTGACAAATGGTAATCTTTTTACACCTAGCCTCCCTAAATAGCTCCACCTGAATTTATTTTGCATGTAAATTACAGCGCTCATGTTAAAGAATTCAGTAGCTTCATTCCTACTTGTAAGGGTAAGAATATAGTTATGATTTGCTCAGAACAGCTTTCAATCATTCTGCACTTTCCCCCAGTGTTAATTTTCTTGCAAGTAGATATTAGGATCTGGACTCCTGCATTAAAAGAAAAAGTGTCAGCTTGAAAGTTTGTGTGACCACATCCTACAAATAACCAGAGACAAATGTGAACTGGCAAGCATATCATAGCAAAATAATGCATTTTTCATTTCTTGCATTTTAAATTGGTCACAACTTTGTTTTAGTTCTAAGGGAAATTAGTGTAGTCACTGCATTTTATGTATGATTTTTCATAGCATGCTATTTTTACCTTCTCCGTGGTCCTCACTCATTGTCTCTGTTCTCCGTGTTACCAGAATCTCCACAGTTGCTCCAAATTTTCAGTGCTAATTCAAAGTTGATGTTGTTTCCTCTACTCTCAACTGTAATAGTTGCTGTGAATTCGTCATTTTGGTCCACTTTTTTTTTCACTCATATGAATCAAAACAAAATGACACTAAGAGAGAATGAATCAAAGTTCTCTGCGCCTCCTCTCTGAATTGTTCATTGAGCACCTCATGAGAAAGAAAGCTAAGAGACCCATTAACAAATTTATTTATCTCCCCGCATTACCCAACAGTTGCACATCACTGTATTAGTCACTTTCTGATTACTGAGACACAAGCCCCCAACACCTGTGACTTTGAGGAGGAGCGGTTAATTCTGGCCAGTGATTACCCTCCATGGTCTGCAGGCTCCAGGGCACAATAGGTACAGCAGAGGAAAGCTGTTCACATCCTAGCAGCCAGGAAGCAGAGAGACAAGTGAGGAGCAGCTCACTGAGATAAACCCTTCCGGGCCACAGCCCCAGTGACTGCCTCTGCGACCAAACCTGCCTCCCAACAACCAGTCAACTACATCGCCCCCAGACTCAGTCACCTTCCAGAAACGCTGCCCATGAATGTGTGAGGCTTTTGGGGGACAGCTAGATATACCAATCACACGTTGCTTTTGTAGTTAGAATAATACCAGTAGCTTATAAATGGTTATCTATTGGTCCTGACATGAAAAAAATTTAAGCCAGCAAATGCATTAGAAAGCTCTTTACAGAGGAAGTATCTAGGTTCGCCTTGCCTTGTGTCAACAGAACGGAGTGTTGTCCAGGATGTACAGTGGATCATCCCTTATTCTAAGGAGACCTCATTGTTTGTCCTGGAGAAAGTCAGTTTCAATTTTCTAGAATTCTTTCTCATTTGTCTGTTTAAAAAGTGAAACAGTTTCCAGCATCTATTTGTGTGATATTTATTCACAAAATCAGATAGGTTTGTTTTTTTCTGAAGGAAAGTAAAATCACTTTAGTCAATGTTTGGTATTACTGAAAAGTTCAAAGGAAGTATTGTGCTTAGTTGACCTCATTGCATTTGTCTTTTCAGAAATGAAAAAATTTTGACCGTGATATATTTCTTCCTCATAAACCTTTGTTAGTGATGACTTACTAGTTGCTTTATATAAACACAAATGTAACCTCAAGGGATAAAATAGACAGCCAGCCAGATGGCTATCAGTAATTTTTCTGTAGTATTGAAGGAGTAAATGTTGCCCTCTGCAGGCCACAAAGAGAAAATATAAGCCTAGTGATGCTATTATTTCTGTTTAACATTGTAAGTTTGAAAATATACTATCTCTTATATTTGCAATAAATAACAACTAAGGTACCACAAGCACTAGGAAAGAGGTGAAATCTTCATTTTTCTTCATGACAAATTTTCACAGGGCAATGAGTTTTATCCTTATAATTTCTTCATTACATTTTTCTGTTACCAAAGATCACAGAAGAGAGTGATGATAAAGAGAAAACAGAGAATAAAGTTAACCTTTTGTCTATACAACCTCTATTTTAAATATATATTACTTTCTACTTCAGATAATACTGTGTGATTTCTCTGAAAAGATATTTACCAAGCTTATAAAGTAAAAAAGGTGATTTAAAATAAGTTGAAAAAGAAAAGCTCTGAGTATGGAATTAGAAGTATTTTCTTTCTACATTTTTTTTTTCTACATGCCTCTGATGTAAGTTAAAAACCATTATGATAAAAGCCTCTGTTGATGATCCCCGAAGAATGTCGGGCATGTGTAGAGACATATGATAGGTAGGAAGACAGATAGGGAGATAGATAGATAACATAGATAGACAGGACCTCAGGCTTAGAAAGTGTAGTATAGATTAATCATAAAAATGCAAAAATTTCAATCTTAAGTAGCCAGAAGACTCCATAAATACCCATTAGGAACCTTGCTATTTGGAAAGTTTCTTCCTGAAAAAGCTCTCCTTTCTTAAAAATAACAATTTTTATAACTCTTCAAGGATCATTTAAATTTTTAAGTCCTAGAAAAGCCTTTCTATACTCCAGATCATTTTAGGAACTTAGTATTTGTCTTATTCTTTCAACATCTCCATATACTTCTATAATATTTTAAAATACCTCCTACATCACAAAGTTTTTTTTTTACGTATACACAATTCTTATACCACTCTTCTAAAATAGGGTTGTTTACCTTAATTTATAAATGAGATAGTGGGAGTCATTCAGATTATTTATTGATTTCTTAAAAAGAACATATAAAGATGCATTAAAATTTTTGACTTCAAAAAGTCCTTTCTTTCTGCTGTGCAAAATGTAATTTAGAAAAACAATTGATGGACCCAAAATGTGAAACATTTAAGAGAAGAGGAGATCAGTAATAAATTTGATATAAAGCCATACTGATGAGCAACATACAAACAATAAATTGAGTATTCTGAAAATTGAAGGAAGAAAAGAAGGAAGAGAAGAAAGGAGGAAGGAGACAAGTTGGAAAGAAAGGAAAAAATAAATTGAGCATTTCTCTCATTCCTTTGTACTACATTTTATACCTTTCATTTGGCAGAGGAAAGAGCATAAAATATTATTCCAAATATGAGCACTGCAAAGGCGTTTCTAGAGTAACAAGCTCATATGTAGAGAAGAGACTGTTATGAGCGAGGGAAAGAACCTAGGTTGATAACAAGTCACCAGGGCACACCTGTGGTTGGTGAGAAGCAATAGTTGACTAGACAAAGACATTTAATGAGGGAAAAAATAGAGGCCTCAATTAGAGGGCACGTTTTCTAAACCATTTTCCATCTGTGTTCCTGGAAATGTGAGTCTGATCAATGAATAATTCATCCAAAGCAGATAAAGGAAAACTGCAGAATGTAGTTAGTTGGCCAAAATATGCAGGACAGTCAACCGGTAACAGCCTCAGTCGCCCGGCAGCGAGGCTTAATCAGACAGAAAAGCAACCCCGAAATTTCAGAAGAAAATTGTTTCCTTTATAAAATATGGAAAATTGGACGAAGCTCTTGAAGACATAAACTAAATTAAGGATGAAATGACTTATGAATTCAAGCCATAAAGGTTATCCGTTTAGCCCTACCTATTTTAAATAAGTATAAAATCAGAATTTTCTTTCTACCTTGCTTTATTTTCTTTGCTTTTATACTCCTATATCACAAGTTCAAGATGCAGATACTGCTGCAGAATGTAGAAGAGGAGCAATAACAATATACTGGCTTCCATTGGGAGCCATGATATTTGGGTCCATATTTTTAGGAAAACTATCAGTTCCATTTCATGGTTTCAAAGACTTATCATCAACCTAAAGGTTAAAACAATAGCTGTATATGTAGTTCACGCTTTTATGTAAAACATTTTGGTTCAGGTCAGCCAGAAGGTCCTTCGCCTGACCTTAGCTGTGCTTACTCCTCATGCACGTGAGCCCAGCTCCTCGATCAGCTGGGGCCACTTTAACCTCAGGGTCATTAGCTGACATGCTTGTTTCGTTCCATGGTGTCTCTGAGCCTCTAGCGGGCCAGCTCAGTCATGTATGTGCACTCTGTTGTCCTAAGGTCCTAGGATGAGAAGCATCATCCAAAAGTCTCTTGAGGGCAGGCTCAAAATTTGCATTGATATCCCTTATGCTTGGGGGTTTTGTTTGTTTGTTTTGTTTTGCTTTGTTTTAGTCAGTTGAGGTCACATGGCTTCTGAGATTTAAAGAATATAGAAAGATATTCTCTTGAAAGAAGAGAAAGATTCATGGTCTCTTCTTTTTTTTTGGTCAAACCCATTTTGAGAAATTCTCAACAATGAAGATACAAACAGGAGGTAAAATTTATTCACAGTTTATGGCACAACTTTGGTGTCTAAACATTACTGAGTTAATAGTTTTTGCCGTGCTGCCCTTTCCATCTCTCAGTTGACTCTTGGTCATTCAGTTCCCATGCTCTCAGAATACTTCGTGAATTCCCAAGGAATACCAAGCCATGCAATGGATGGCAATTGCAAGAATAATTTCTGGTTTTCCTTCTAAATAGATGAGTAATAGGTTTCCTGTTTCCTTCCTTTTTTTTTTTTTTTTGGATTTCTCATTATCCTTGAATTAGAAACTTCCTTGAACATTAACATAGCTTAGTCTCCGCCCTTGTTATTTTTCATTTTCTTTACTTTGTCTCCATGGTTTCAGGCACACCAAACTGTCCTCCTTTACTGCTGAGTTACTGATTTGCCTCCTACTATCTTTTATTTCTACACACACTTCCATTTTTAAATTTCATGGCTGCTATAAAGAGCTCACAAAATGCTTATAATAACCACCTCAACTTATTCCTATCAACCTCCATTTTTTTCTATAATTGTAAGAATAGAGATCAGGCTTTTGAAGCGCATGGATATTTATGCTCTAATCTGTTTTTGTTTTGTTTTGTTTTGTTTTGCTCACATTTTTACACTTGTTTGCCAAACCCACATTTGCCATTATTTTTCAAGTTTTGCCATTTATCCAACATCCTCTATTCTCCCATAATTTAAGGAATAATTTCCTGCTTTCAAGAATATTTTTGTTACATGTGTTTAACATACATAGTTTCTATTCCACATAATTCAAGATTCTCATATGTATCATTCATTGCCAGAGAGACAATTTTATCTGGGTCTGGTTTAAATATCTCTAACAAGGGCTGTACAGACCCTGTGTTTATCTGGTATAACACACCATACTCCATTGTAAATGTAGAGTAACTTTTCTCTCTGTTTTCCATATCCCCATATAAATTGAGAGAGATATTGTTGACATTTGTTTTTATGCCTTTAGTACCTACCGTAATACCTTGGTGTACAGTATGGCAACCAGTGTCTAAATAATTAGGTGGAGGAAAGTGTGTGCACTTATGGAAAAAACAAAGTTGATATAGTACCCTAATAGTACTGTATAACAAACAAAATTTAGTGATATGAAACATTTATTTTTGCCCTGAGTCTATGGGTCAATCAAGAGGGTCCACTAACACGGACAGGTGTAATTGGTCTTAACTTGCTACACACTTGCTTTCAGTTTGTAGTGATTGAAACTGGGGGCTGCCCGATACAGGACATCCTCAACTGAGAATACTTATCTTTCCTCCTTGTGGTCCTAATCTTCCCTTTGGCTGGCTCAGTCTAATTCTCTTGGAAGACACGGAGTTCCTAGGCATGAGACTAACAAAAACCACCTAAACTTTCATCTTATTGACCAATGCAGAGCACGATTCATGAAGGGAAAGTGCAGAATTCTCTCTCTTAAGGAGCTGCAGCGTGTACTCCAGAGAGCATGGATCCCTGAGACCTTCAACTAAGGCAAGCAGTGCAGCACAATGCACCTAAAGGGCCTTGTGCTAATGTACCCAAGTATCCACATCATTCAATAGTGTGCTACTAATTTCCTCAGATATACAAGGATATATAATTCCAAACTTCATACAATTTGTTCAAACTACTTTAGTTTGAAATAAAAGTTTCTGATTAAAAGAAAGAGATTTAAAATAAAACAATCATTTAAATACTGAGCACTACAGCTCAGACAATAAAGAAATTATAAAATAAAGATGCTAATGAAACAAAGAGAAGTAAAGAAGGAGGGAAGGAATAGATAATGACTCAACAGAACCAAACAGCTAGACTGCAGTAATCAAAGCAAATAGCAAGAAAACAAAAGGCACTGATTAAATTCAACCACTCTTGCTCCCAAAATAATATGTAGGCGGCATCATTTTTTGACACACAGTATGAAAAGACATAAGTTGGGTGCAGTAAGCATTATCAATTCTATTTTCATTACTAGTGAAAGAAATACGTATTTCCTTGATCAGTTAGGAAAAATTATCTCTAATTATTATGTGTACAACTGTAGTAAGCCACTTGAAGCTATTTTGTCCTTGATCTGGCCTTGAAACATTAGAAGGAAATCACATATTATCATCCACATTCAACTTTCTTCTCTCAATCAAAGGACTGGTTCTCTGCTGAAGGCCAACTTCCAGAGCACTGTGGCAAAGACATGGCTAATGGTTGAATGCTGTCAACATGAAATCATTAGCTAATGAAGGTGGTGACCAAGAAGGCCTTAATATTTCCCTCTGCTGTTCTATAGACTGGTTGCTTCTTCCCAGGCCCCTGACCTCCCTCTCAGCCACTTATAAAATCTAGATGGTCTAACCTGGTGATTTCAAACCTACAGCACACAGCAGGCCGTTTGTATCACTGAAAGCTGTTAATGGTATGCCATCACTGGGCTAACCACTCTCTGCTCCTTGTTTTTGGTCATTTTCTTTACAAAACTTATTATTGTAAAATAATTCTCTCCCCGTTTGAAATACAAATCATTTTACAACCCAGGACTGCCTTCTCAAGGACCTGAGATCCACTCTTTTAAAATATAATCATCAGTGAAGATAGTGCCCTTATCTCTCTCTTTCTGTGGGAGGTAGGAGCCTAACTTACTTTTGGTGGGTTCTTCGCTCTAAGCTTAAATTTTTCTCCCGTCATGAAGATATAAAGAAACTTAACCTTTCTTCTAGATAAGACCTATTACCAAACATAGATGGCCTATGGCTCCTCTCTCCCATCATCACTTCAAATCTTAAAAGCTCAGATTGAATCCTGGTCTGTCTGCCCTATTGCAATGGCCTTACATGAAGTCTTCCTTTCATGTTTTATTTTTTCCATTTGCCTGGTACAGTTCTTGTTTTGACAACGATGTGTTAATCAACCTTTTGTTGCTATGACAAAATACTTGGGAACAACAATTTAAAGTAGGAAAGATTTATTTTAGCTTTAGTCTATGGTCAGCTGGCTCCATCGCTTCAAGCCTGAGGTAAGACAGAACACTATGGAAGTGGGAGTATGTGGCTGAAGAGACTGCTCACCTCATGGCTTCTGGGACGCAAAAAGAGATAGAACGAAGAAGGACCTGGGGACAAGATATACCCTTCTATGTCTTAGTTCCTCTGACTTACTTCCTCCAAGTAGGTCCTACCTCCTATAGTTTCCCCTACCTCCAAATAGTTCATTCAACTATGAATCCCTCAATGGACTAACCCGTCATTGAGATCAGATTCCTCATGATGCACTTACCTTCCAAAATCCCACCTGCGAACATGGTTGCATTAGGAACCAAGCCTTTGCCACATGATCATTTGGGGGACATTCCACCCCCAAAACATAATAAATGGCATCCACACATTAGCACAACTTGAAGTGTTTAACAAGTTCTGAAATTTTGAAAATTCTTTTTTTTTTTTTTTTTTTTTTTTTTTTTTTGGTGGTGCCGGGGATCGAACTCAGGCCCTTGTGCTTACAAGGCAAGCACTCTAATCACTGAGCTAAATCCCCAGGCCAATTTTGAAAATTCTTTACAAAAATTCTAAGAAGGCTGGATGTCTCTGTGAGGTATTTAAAAACAATAGTTAATCTTCTTTGGAAAGCACCGTTTGTTCAGATCTGATTTCAATTAAGTCTGGATATGGTTGAGAAACATTTCCCTTGTTGAGGAAATTAAAAATGTCTTCTGTTTTACCTAGGTAACTTAAAGCTTCTATCTGAAGGTTCCTTCTTCATAGGTGTTTTTCTTTAGCCTCAACAGTGTATCTTGCTGTCTATATTTTTTATATAGGGACTATAACAAGAAAATATGACATATTAATAAATTGGTAAGTTTAATGTCTAGGAAGGAAGACTGACATTCACACAGCTACCTCTGGAATAATACAAAGAAAAAATATAATTGTGTAATACAGGAATATACCAATAAATCAAATAGATTTATAGATGGGAACAACTAACATTCAAGAATTATAAAAGAAAGCAGTTTGAAAATAAGATGCCTTGTTTCCTTTCTAAAGAGTATGTAGTGGTGTTTCATTGTGATTTCAATTTGAATTTCTTTGTTGACTAATAATTTAAGTATCTTTTCATGTGCTTATTGATTATTTTTATAACTGAAATACCTGTTTGAATCTTTTCTTCCACTATTTATTAAGTGATCTTTTTCATCTTATTATTGAGTTTTAAGAGTTATTTGTGTATTTTGGAAGCATACTTTTGCATTTATTTGTTTACAGTTTTTTTTAGTTTCAATTTCATTAATTTCTGCTTGCATCTTTATGATTTCCCTCCTTAGTTTCAGTTTGGGGCTGCTTTGTTGTTGTTTCTCAAGTATCTCAAATTTTTTCATAAGGTTGTTTATTTGGGCTTGTTCTGTTTTCCTAATGTGTGTGTTTATTGCAATAAATTTTCCTCTTGAATTGCTTTCAAAGTGTCCCAAAGGTTTCACTGAGTTATGTGGCCATTGTCATTATATTCCAGACAATTTAAAATTTTGTCTTTAATTTCTTCTGTGACAGATTGGTTGTTTAGGAGTATGTTGTTAATTTTCCAGGAGTTTTTGCCTTTTCTGACTTTTCTTCTTTCATTGATTTCTATTTTCAATGCACTATGCATGTCACATAGTGTGCATTGGATAATTTCAATTCTTTTGTATTTACTTTGGCTGGCTTTGTGGATTAGTTTGTGATCCATTTTGGAAAAAGTACCATGTGCTGCTGAAAAGAATGTTGTGGAGGTGGAATTCTCTGTATAGCTATTAAATTCATAAGTTCAAGAGTATGGATCAGCTCTGAAATTTCTCTATTGACTTTTTGTTTAGTTGACCTGTCTCTTTGTGAAAGTGGGGTGTTAAAGTCCCCTACAATGATTGTGTTAATGTTTATTTGATCTTTTAATTCTAGCAGTTTTTGTTTTATGAAGGTAGGTGCTCCAGTATTTGGTGCATAAATGTTTATCACAGTTATCTCTTCTTGTTGGATTGTTCCTTTAACTAGTATGTAGTGACCTTCTTTATCACTTCTAGAAATCCATTTTAAAGTTTACCATGTCTGATATTAGAATTGCTACCCTGCTTGTTTTCTGGGTCCTTGTGCATGAAATGTTGTTTTCCATCCTTTAATTTTAAGTCTATGAATATCTTTTTGGGTTAGATGGGATTTTTGAATGCAACAGATTGTTGATTTCTGTTTTTTGATCCAGTCTGCCACTCTGTGTCTTCTGATTGGAGAGTTCTATGCTTGATGTAGGTGGTAGGGAAATGTTTCAGGTGTATGTGTAAGAGGTAAAGGAGGAAGAAAGGTTATATTGAGAGTGGGAAAGAAAAAGAAAAAAACAGAAATAAAAACAAAACAACAATTACCAAGAAACCGAGGGGAAAGCGGTCAGATGAGAGGTTATGGATAAAAGTAGGTTGGGGTATGAATGGGCATGGGAGAGTTCCCTTACCTTCTATAGACTATATTTGATGGAAAGAAAGAAGGAAATAAAAAAAAATATGTATGTAAGTGTGGGCTCAGCATAAGTACACAGGCACACTCATGAGAGTAGTGGGAATAGTGTTCAGTAACGTGATAAAAGTGAGGGGAGTAATGTATAGAAAGAGGAATACAGCAAAAAGTAAAAACCAATGAACAAGATAAGTTTAAACAGTTAAAATTTTTAAAAGTTTAAAAAGTACTATATCCAGATAAAAACTAAGAAGATAATGCTGTCAAATGAAGAGTAGCAGAAAGAAAAAAGAAAACAAAGACAGAAACAAAAACCAAAGTAAAGAAAAAGGAAAGAAAAAAAAAGAAAAACAAAACAAGGTAAAACCAAGCAAAAGCAATTAAAAAACAAACAAACAAACAAAAACAAAAAACCACAGCGCTTTGTTTTGGGTTTGTGGCTCCTTTTAAGGAGCAGGACTCCAGGCCAGGCATGGCTTTTTGTGCTGGAAGCTCAGAGGCTTGGCACTGCACTGAGTGTGGAGGGCTGTTAAGGGTAAGGGCGAGTCGTCACTGTGAGCGTCCAGTCCTTCATATGTAGGGCTAAAACTGGCTATTGACCATCAGCAGTAGCAGAGTCTAAATTCTCTACAGCCCGCTGTTTAATTGTTACCAGTCTACTGTGACTGGGCCGCCCTTCCCTCCTTTCACTCTGGGGGTTTGCTAGTGAAGCGACTGTCGCCCTGTTCTGCTGCTGAAGCTCGAGGCCAGGGCACTTTGCTAAATAAAATGGCAATCCCACCCACGTCTGTTCTGTAGGTCTGTACCCCAGAGCACCGCTCCCTCTTCACTCACCAAGCGTGGATTCAGAATCACTGAGGGTACTGTGGCTCCAGCTCTCATTGTTTTCTCCCAATTCGTAAGATTGTTGCATTCTAATTCTCCGTTTTTCTGTGTGCAGAAAAGGTTCTTTACACTGCCGTTTAGTTGGTGGCCACACTGCAGCTGTATCACGCACTCTTTCCTTGGATTCACTTGTCTCCTCCTCAGGCACCACGCTGGTCTCCACCACAGGCGAGGCACCTTCCCTCTGATGTCCGTGGATTCTCCCGAGTCTGCCATGCGTTCTGCACCATCTCACCGATCTCTGTGTTCTGTTCGGGTCTTTGCCACGCTTATCACTTGATCGCTTTACTCTCTGTGGACTCTCTGGGGCTGCGTCTTGGTTGGGCTACGCTGCATCCCACCTTAACCTCTCCCATCTCATTCTGGATCATTGAGCTATTCTTTTGTAACTCTTGTTCCTATTTTCTTCTTTTCTGTCAATTCACTTGTGGTTTCTGTGTCTATTCCATTTATTTGAGGTCTTCTCTGAGCAGTTACTTTTCAGCCCTGGAGTAATTGGTAATCAGCTCTGGAGAATCTGATGCGTTGACCCTCCCTGCTCTGCCAAATCGAGGTCCCTCCTCCAAAATAATTTTAAAGAAAAAAAGATTTTAAAACAATCAGATTCATGGAAAATTCATGGAGATTAAGAAATGGGAAACTATATGGAATGTACAATGTATGCAAAGTTGGAGCTCCAGAAGAATAGAAAAAAAAATCTTTCTGCAAAAAGTTATTTAAATAAATAATTTTGTCAAATTTACATTTATACACATATGAAGTTTATCAAAACAAACCAGAGTAAGCTCAAAGAAGACCATGCTGGACTACATCTCAATGAAACTTAAAAACAAGCAAATAAAATTAAAAAGTGGGAGAAAGTAGACAGAAGGGATAATCATTTGAATCACCAGCATTTTCAGTAGCAACTATGGAAGCTAATGATTGAAATAATATTGGAGCAATATTCTAAATAATATTCTAAATAAAATTGAAATAATATTCTCAATAATATTCTGCAAGACAAAACTTTTGAAAGATAACCCTGAAAATACCAGGAAAGAAATAAAAGCATGAAAGGCAACTAAGGGAATTCTTTGACCATAAATCTGATCTACAAGACATGCCTAAGAATCTTCCTCAGCCAGAAGGGAAATTATACTAACTCATGGAATCAGCAATGAAAGAGAATCAGTAGGACAATCTGAATAATGTTTTCATTACCTATTTTTAAAATAAGTATGACTTCTTTCAGTGTATGCTATCAGAGCACTGTATGAAATATTCAGTGTATGTGGAGATAATACACAAGACAAGCATAATGCAAAACTCACTGGGCATTTTAAAACTGATTTATATAGTTCCAAGATTTTTACCTGTTTTATGAAGTTGCACAATATTAACTCTAAGTAGATGTGGAATGTTGGTTTGCATATCTTGATTCCTAGATCAACTACTGAAAATTAGTACAGAGATGTTTCTCAAAAGCCAATAGATAAATTAAGAGGGAATAAAAACAATTACATTAAGCAATCTAAGTAATATAAATGAAGCTGGGACATCAGAAGCAAAGGAAAGACAGCAACAATGAAAAAGAGAAGGAACAAAAAAAAATAATAATACCATGGTGACCTAAATATATCAATAAGCACATTAACAGTCTAAACACTTCAATTAAAAGACAAAGATTGTTTGACTGAATAAAAAGTAAGATCCTTCAATGTGCTTTCCACCAGAGACAAACTTTAAAGATATAGAGATTTAAAAAACAAGTGTATGAAAAATAATGTGCAAAGAGCATGACTCTGAGTTTCTACTTTAATATCAATGAAAAGTTACACTCCTAACATAAAGAAGCATATTTCATAAAAATAAAAAGGGATCATTATAAAGAGAGTTTATATTATATGGTTAAACAGAAATGAGACAAAAATATATGTCATGTATAAATTGATGGAACTAAAAGGGAAAATGGAGATTATATTTGATTTATCTCAGCAATTAATAAAAAAGTAGAAGAAATTTGATACAAATGGGGGTCTAAATATCTTGATCTAATAGAAATTTATAGAATATTATATAATCAATTTCAGAATCAGTAAAAAGAAATGCATTTCTAGTGATAAAATGAGTTGCAATGAATTTAAAATCTTGAAAATTATAAAAATTATATTTTAAAAATCTATTTTAATAACAATAATACATATGTAAGAAACTCAGAGTACTCAAAAACTAAGTATCATATTTAAACTTATTTTTGAAAAAGAGAAATCTTAGGTGAAATTAGATATATCTTAAAATGAATGCCAACAAAGAACACAAATATTATAACTGATGAGCTAAAGAATTGCTTCAGTAGAAATTGATTTTAAAATTTTCATACATTACGCAGATTTAACACCACATACTTCATTGTTCATTAAAGATGAATAAAACCAATATAAATATAAATAAGAAAAAATAAAGAGAAGAAAATAAACTAAACAGAAAGGATGTAGACAACAAAGAACATCAACCAACTCAAACACGGTTTCTTAGAAAACATAAAATCAATAAACCCTTAGCCATGCTAATCAAGAAAAATTGCATAAATCATGAAATCAGCAATGAAAAATGAATCACCATCACAGATCCTACAGACATTGGGGAGGTATCAATACTTCAAACAACTTCATAGGAGAAACTTTACAATTTACATGAAACAGGCAATTTTTAAAGAAAAATCCAACCTATCAAAATTGACAATCTCCAATCTCTAATCCTATTGTTTTATGAACAATTTAGTTTTAAAAAGAAACTAAATTGTTCATAAAAAATCTTTCTAGTAAGAAAACTCAGAATCACAGCATATCAAACATTTGTGCAAGAAATAATAAATTTCACAAAAACATTCTTTATACAAAATAGAAGAATAAAGATAACTTACTAAGACAAGACTGCCTTGCAGCAAATCTCTAATACCAAAAACCAATGAAAAATTTATATAACCAAGGAGAAAATTACCAACAAATATCCTCACAAACACAAATTGAAAATTTGTAAACACAACCCAAGTAAACCATATTTAACCTATTTAAATACTATAACGCATTATAACATCAGATTTATCTGAAGATTGCAGGTAGTTGACATTAAAAATTCAATCAACAGTACAGTCTTCATAGAGATGTTATTCTCAGTTGTTAAAAATTAAAAGAGTCAGAATGTACATTGACAAATGAATGGGTCAACCAAATGTGATATATACATGCAATGGACTATCACTCCACCCGAAAAGAGAGGAAAATTGCGATACAGTCTGTAAGGTGGATAAACTCTGAACACATGCTAAGTGAAATAAACCACACTGAAAAGTACAAATACTGTATGATTTTCGTACATGAAATAACTAGAAGAGTTGAATTCAGAGAAACAAAATAAAATAGTGGTTACCAATGACAAGGGGGCATGGTAGAGAGTTATTAATCAATGGCTATGGGGTTTCATTTGGGGAAAATTAAAAAGTTCTGGAGGTAGAAAGTGGTGATAGTGGCAAAAAAGCACTAATATACTTTTATATTAGTACACAGAATGTACTTTTAAAATAATTAAAATGGTAAAATTTATTTTATGTATATTTTACCAAAATGAAACAATGATCCGTATATATCACCGTGTCAACATTGTAAAGGAAAAGTTATAAAATCAGTTAATAGATACAGAAAGAGCATTTGACAAAAACCAACACACAGTCGTAATCAAAATTCTTAGCAAAATAATAATTATAGGGGTGTTTTCAGACTGAAAAGAAAACCTATCAGAACTTCTACCAGTAATGCCATAGCTATTGGTATGAATCTGAATCTTTTTCTCTTAAAATGAAGAACAAATTTAAGCTTATCTACTTTGTATGCACTTTTACCATTTTACTCAACATTGAAGTAAAGATCTTGAATCTTGTAATAATATAATAAAAATAAGTCAATAAGATAATCATTGGAAAGGAGAAATAAAACTATCATTACAGATGATATGATTATGTATAACAAAAGCAGAAAATCTTGATGACAACTTTTAGAAAAAATTTTAAACGTTTCAGTATCAAAATTAATATACAAACATAATCTGTATTATTTTTATTGTACATTCATAGTTGCTTTATTTTTAATAGACTAAAGTTAGAAATAGTCCTAATGTTCATTAACTAGAGAATGCAAAAATCAAACTGTAGTTTTTTATACAGTTAAACTCTATTAAGCAATACGAAAGAAAGGACTATTTGTGTTTACATCTAAATGAATGACTCTCAAAACAACCATGTGGAGTAAAAGGAGTTTATACTACATAAGCCTACTTATACAATATATTAAGGAACTATAAGCCAATCTTCAGTGACAGAAAATCACTGGTGGTCGCTTGAAGATATGTACTGAGGAGTCAATCATGAAATGAAGAGCTATGAGAACTGCTTAAGGTGGCGAAAATGTTTATTGTCTGGGACATGGTGATGATTTCATAGGTGTATAAAGTTCATCAAATTGCATACTTTGTTCATATGCAGTCATTGTATTTCAGTTATCTACAAAAAGTTAAAACACTTCTAAATATCTTTAAGAAAAACTTTATTGCAGTATGTTGATAACTTTTAACTAATTACAAGAAAAGTGATTCACCTTCAAAACTGATCAAAGTAAAATGAAAAGCTGAATAGTGGTATGATCATTTAAGAAGCCTAAGAATTTACTTCTTATAATCATTTTTAAAAAAATTTAATATTTAAATTATTGCAGGAAAAGAAAAAACGACATGGTCTCTGAAATAGTTTATGAAACTATAATCTTGACACAAAAAGTGGGTAAGATCATTACGTTTCTCTTGAGCATATATGTAAAAATTCTCAACAAAATTTTCAGGAATACATAGGTAATATACTTAAAGAATAATACTGTAATTTGTTCTACTTAGTTTATTTAATAGTGGTAGAGAGTTTATACAATCTACTACATTAACAGATAAAAATCATGCCATTTTTACAGATTCGGGAAAAGCACTTAATGAAACAGTTTTCATTCACCGTTAAAAAAAAAAACCTTTAAAAAATGAAAAATCATCACTTCCTAAATTTTCGAATGCCTATTAACAAAAACTGAAAGTAACCATGAAACTTCATGATTAATGTTAAAAACGTTCACAATAAAATCAGGAATAAGACAGGGATGTTAATTATTATACAATATTTATTAAGATAAGAACAGATATGTAAGTATAAGAAATTGAAAAACAAGATTGTCATGTAATATCTTGTATATTTTTACAGAGAAATTTGGAATAAATCAACAAAATATTAGAAGTGAAATACTTTTAATGATTCTTTTATAATATTAATATATTCGAATTAGCTCTATTTTTATACATAGGAATGAAAACAAAGTGATTTTAAAACTTCACTATAATAGCACCAAAAGTGTTAAAGAATAAATCACTCAGATAATTTATGGAGGCCATATGACAAGTTTTCTGGAATGAAACAAAATAACATTCTTTATGTAAATATATATGTATATAACTTATACATCAAATGTTTCATCTGTATATTATATAGCCATATATGACAAAATAAAATCTTATTCTTATTTCACACACAAAAATCAGTATCAGTTTTACCTAAACATAAAAGTAAAAATTTGAAGTGTTTATAACAGAGACTATATTTATGATTTCAAAGGTGTGTATCATAATTTAAGCCCTAATAATTCAAGACTCTATTAAAGAGTAGCTATTCATGACAAGAAGACTGTGAGGAAAATTCATAGATTGAGAGAAGATAGTTATACTACATATTGTTGAGAGGGTATTAATGGCCAAAATTATAAAGACATTCTACAAATAAGCAAAATATAATAATTCAAATGTGGCCCAAGAGTATGAATAGATATTTCTCTTAAAATGACACATGAATGGCCAATAAATGTTTATTAATATTTTCAAAGCAATAATTGAAGTGAATATTTAAAATAATACACTATTTCCTAATTAGGATTGGCAAAATTTTAAGAATGATGATATCCACGTAGATGGTATCAAAATATTAGTGTACATTTCTAGGGTGAATGTTAACTGGGACAATTTTTGTTTTTTTTGTTTTTTTGTTGTTGTTGAGACAGGGTCTCACTATATAGCACAGGCTGGTCTTGAACTCACTATGTAGTCCAAGGTGGCCTTGAACTCGAGGCGATCCTCCTGCCTCAGCCTCCCAAGTGCTGTGACTACACCTGGCCAAGGGATAATCATTTTGGAAACTTATGTCATTTGTTACAGTGAAGTTTAAAATGACCAAAAATTCCGCTTCTGAGTACAATTCATGTGCATGTTGTTCAGGAGAAATTTATCAGACTGTGCATATCATATTTTGTAACAGTAAGAAAATTAGAAACAACTAAAATGCCCATAACAAAGGCAAGAAAATAAAGTGTCATATGTTCAAGTGGCGCACTACTATGCAACAGGAACAAGAAATCAAACTTAAACAGATAAATAAATCTCACAAACATGTTTTGAAAATTGTGCAAAAAGATGATTCACGGAAAAGCTAATATCTTTATGAAGTTCTAAAGCACATTTCTATGAAGTTCTATGAAACACTTCAAAATTGAAGAATATACTTTTAGGAATATATAAGTGCACCTATAGGGCAATAAAAATATAAACCTTTAATTTAGAAGGAAAGACAAAGACATCATGATGGGCTCCTAGGAAGCTAACAAATTATTATTAATATTTATTTGTTAAGCTGGGCAGTGTTTAGGTGAGTGTTCTTTCTATTATTAGTCTTCATAGCTTAGGTAAACCTCATCTCTCAAATACAAGAAAAATATGAGGACCAGACTTTGTCTCTGGTGTATTGGTCCAGCTATTAATCATTTTTCCACTCATCATACATCTTCTGTTTATTTCATCCAACAAGCACCACAAAAAGATGTTTCTCCTGAGAGAGAGAAAAAAATTCAGTATCTCTGTGCTTGCCACACCATTATTGATGATGCTAATTTTAACACGCTTTAAAAATTATGTGCAGAATTCTTGCCCTATTTTACTTTCACCATACTGGAATAAATGATGTTTCCTTTTTGTTTTCAGAAATTAATTGCTCACATATCTTTCCACATCAGGTGGACAACAGGTACAATGCATGCCATTCATAATGTAACACAGGAGGACTTGCATCTTTGGATGCATCTCTTTCTTGCGTGTTGGGAATAAGTTGGGAATAATTTACCTGCAAGACAGGAATAACTCAATATCACCAAATAAATAAAATAGAAAGCATTTTGAAATGCTGTCTTTGTTTCCTTTTCTAGAACCTAATTTCTCAGTGCCATATCAATGTCACTTGTTTAAATGACAGGAAGATTAATAGTGAACATCACATATACTTTTTGCCAGACCATTGGTTATAGGATACACATTGTGACTTGACTTGTTTGATAGTCAAGACAAAATTTGACACCAGCAAAATTTATCTAGAGATGTGCTTTCTAAGAGAAGCAGCAAGACCCAAATGATAATAGAAAATGTGCATATTTTTGACTTAAAGATTTGATAGTTGAGATTTATGACAAGCTCAAAGCTTATCAATACCATTCACCATCTTGGAAAGAAAAAATTATACCCACAGGACCACTTTTATGTTTTCTAATATTTATTTGAATTGACAACTCATGTGTAACTTCCTCTAGTAGTTGTTGAAAATTTCAAATCAGTTACTTTATTCTTGTCACTAGAGATGCTCTACTGACATTAGTGACAACTAAAATCCTGCATGGTGAATGCTTCAACATTCTGTCAACATGTATGAGTCCAACGTAGATGGGAAAATCCTCTTCTTGTTAGTTTTGACTAGTTTTCACCATATCTTTCTTGCCTGGCAAAGAAACAATGTTCCTATGTATTTACATAGGCATAAAACCGAAAATACAAAAGATGAATATTTAAATAGGAATTTACTTGGTGTCAAATAGTACTACATCAATACACATTTGACTCTGTATTTAGACTCTGACAGTATCTGTTTAGCGATATGAAAGAAAAACACCTTTAAAAACTACATGCTTTCAGGCGTGTCCCAACTTCTGGCTTGCCTGACACTTTGAGTGAAGAGGAATTGTCTTCAAGTCACATAAAAGCCAATTGTCTTCAGCCACATAAAAACTATACAGTAAGTCTCAGACTTAGGAACATTCAAATTGTGAACTTTCACGAATATGAACAGACTTCACATTATGAACATTCAGATATGAACAAATCACCAAAGTAGCTGACGTGTCTGCAGAACATTGTCACAGTGAGCTGCTGTGTGCTTACTGTAAAGTGTGATAGTATACGGTAGTACAGTGCTCAATCAGATCCCAACATATCTGGAAGCAAGAGGAAAAGAGGTGGTTATGCGGAGGGGACTTCTAGGAAGCACAAAACAATATACATTGTATATTTGTGTCAAAGGTGTATAAGATTCACTTTGTAAGACTTATGAGCAAATCTGACTTATGAACAAACCTGACTTGTGAACGTTCTCAAATGGAACTTGTTTCTAAGTTGGGAGCTTACTTATAACTAGGTAACAGAACTGCTTTTATTTTTTAATATTTGTTATTACAACATTTTTGTATAGAAAAGAGGGCACAGGTAAGGCCCACTTGTCTTTCTTTAGTTACTACACAATAGTGAATCTACAATGTTATTGTGTCTTTGTTCAATTATATTAGTAGTATAGTATTAAAAATCCACGTGCATTTTCAGTGTTAGAGAAATTCTAAGAAACTTCTGAAATAAATTAACCTAAACTGAAATTCATAAGTGAACTTAGCAAGATTGTAGTACACTAACTTAACATACAAAAACCAGTTATAATTTCATATACAAGAAACAAAGAACAGGAAAATACAATAATAATAACATTGATAAGTAGGAACTGAAATATTAAATATATTAAAATAAAATTAATGTAATATGTATAAGACATATACACTTAAAACTGCAAGAAGCATATATGTCCATCAACAGATGAATGGAAAAGAAAATATGGAATTTGAATACAACGTAGTACTACTCTGCCATACAGAAGAATAAACTTGAGTCATTTGTAGGAAAATGGTTGCACCTAGAGACCATAATGTTAACTGAAATAAATTAGACACACAAACTTAAACACCACATGATTTCTCTTATATCAGAAACTCAAAAGAATGAATAAAGAGCAAAATGAAAGAGAAGAGAAATTATGGAAATAGAGTTTTTGCAAAAGGGAAGTAGATCCAGAGATAAAGAATGAGTGAAGGGAGGAGAGGAGAAGGAGTTGAAAAAAAAAAAAGAATTAAGATGTGTTATGTGCATTATGTGCATGTATATACCAGCTCCCTACAAGGAATGTAACCATTATGTGCTGCAGACATATACCAGTAAAAAACGAAAGTATAGAAAATTTGAACAAAAATAAACAAAACTGCCAAAATACTGCAGAAATAAATAAAAGACCTGGGTAAATTGATTTACTGTGTTTATGAATAGAAACAGTCACTATTGATATTCAGACATAAATTCAATCTAAACTGATGCATACACACACACATATATATACACATGCAACAAAAATTCTGGTAGGCTTTTTTGTAGAAATTAAAAAGTTACTTACATAAACAATATAGACATGAAAAAAGCAAACAATGAAAAAGATCTAAAAATGATAGACACAGACCCCAAGCAACCAGGAAAAAAATTGAGAAAGGGAAAATGTGAGAGATTTAACAACCTGATTGCATGAATTAACACGAAGTAATCATCATTAAGACAGTTTAAATACTAATGTATATGTGGGCAAATTGATCAAAATAGCAGAACTCATGGTTCAGAAACAGACATGTATCTAGTCAATGATTTTTCACATTTAATTCGATAGGAGAAAGAATAGTGTTTTCAACCAATATTTGGGAAGAAATTCAGTACATACTTGAAAAAGAAAATTTTAAATTCTTATCTCACATTATAAGCAAAAAAAAGACATCATTGTAAGCACAAGGGCCTGAGTTCGATCCCTGGCACCACCAAAAAAAAAAAAAAAAAAAAAGACATCACAAATTTAAATGCTAAAATTACAAATCTTGCATAAAATATGAGAATGTATTTGTAACTAGGAATAGGCAATAATTTTTTATTAGTACATGTTTGCAATAAATGATGTTTACATTTATCTTGGGAAGTAGGTACATGTACATAATATAGCGGCTGTGTTATAGTTTCTCTTTTTTTAGTCCCCTTCCCAACCACTTCCCTCTCTCCACCTCTAAATCCCCTTTCCCCCATCTTCATTCTTGCTATTATTATTCTTAGCTCAGGTTTATAACACATAATGTTCATATTCATTGAGGTTATTAGGTTCCTATACATGATATATCCTAATTCTATTTGCTTCCCCTTCCCTTTCCTCTCTCCTCATCCTTGGTGTCCTAGACGCCTTCCCATTTGCAAAAGATCTATTCCCGTGTTTCCTCTGTCTGTCCCTTATTATGCTCTTTGTTGTACTTCACCTTACTCACATGAGAATTACCATACAACATTTAAGCTGTGTGACTGGTTTATTTCACTCAACACTGTATTTTTCAGATGGATCCATTGTTTTGAATTTATTTTTCTTGGTAGCTGAGTAGCACTCCATTATGTACAAATACCATATTTTCTTTCTTCATTCATCTGTTGATGAGTATCTTGGCTGCTTCCAGGATTTGGCTATTTTGAATTGTGCTGCTATAAATATTATATGCATATATTGTTGTAGTATGAGGTCATTAGCTCTTTGGAGATGATATGTAGAAGAGGAATAGCTGGTTCATTTGGAATTTCTAATTTTAGTTCTTTGAGAAAACTCTGTACTGGTTATCTAGTTTGCATTCCCATCAACAATGTAGGAAGGTTCCTTTTTCATCACAGCCACACCAGTATTTGTTATTTTTTACTTCTTGATAATTGCCATTCTTTCTAGGGTTGGATGGAATCTTAGTGTTGCTTTAATTTGTATTTTTCTATTGTGCAGAGATGTTGAACATTTTTTATTCATTTGTTGGCCAGTTGTACTTCTTCTGAGAAGTGTCTATTCATTTCACTTGCCCATTTCTCCACTGGGTCTTTTATTTTAGGTGGTCTAATTTGTTTTATTTAGTTCTTCATGTATGGCAAGACATAAAATCACCACAATTAAACAAGAAAGTAGTAAATTTGACTCTTTCACAGCTTAACATGTTTACTACTCAAAAAATTTAAGGAAACAGTTAAGTCACATACTGAGTGGCAAGTATTGGAAGACATATCTCAAAAAGGACCTTTATCAAATGCACATAAACAATCTCTACAACTCATTAATAAGAACATAAACATGATAAAACTGGACAAAAAGAATTTAACAGGTAATTTAGAAAAGATAATAGGAGCAGCCAATAAGCATATAAAATATACTCAACCTTATTAGTCCCCATGCAAGCAAGAATCTGAAATAGACTTCGGTAGAATCCCCATTAGACTTCATATTAGAATAGCAAACTATTTGAAAGACTGAAACATCAAATTTGATGGAGGTATATAGCTGGGGTGGGTAGGGGAATAGTACAAAAGAGGGAATTCTCCTGGACTAAAATCCTAGGAGTGCGTGGAATGTGCTACTTATGCAGCAACTTGAGGACCCGTTTCAGTGAAGGTGAGCCCAGAAACCAAGGAATTTTTTGGAAGGTTTGCTGTAAATGGGTCCAGATCCCTCCGTTCCTGATCTTAGCCACTCCAGGGTACCCTCTCCTTTTCAGAAATGCCACACTATGGACTGAAGTGGCAGGAGTGGAGAGGGGCACCAGCAGCTTGGCTGCGCTCCGGTTGGAGAGGAGACTGGCTGGTTGATAGCCAGGGAAGGGACTGCTGTAGTCCTGGAGGGCACTGAGGCAAACTGTCCCAGCCCATTGGGCTGCAAGGGGCGCAGAGGGGAGCAAGGGGGAGGGGCAGGCAGCCACTGACTAAGCCACACCCACCTACAAGCAGCAGGGGCAAGTAAGACCGGTGCTTTGCCTTTGTCTTGTACTGTTTACTGTATTCCCCACCCCACTTGTCCAGTATATGGTTCTGTAAAATCTATTTAAAACAGAAATGCTCCAACAAAAATAATAATAATCAGGAAACAATGAAGGATAAACAAATATTATTCAAATATGTGATACAAAACACAGTAAAAAATGAAGGTAAACATTGTATATCAGAAAAGTTGCCACAGGGTTTAGAAAAAACAAAACTGAATTATCTAGGAATGACATGGAATATGAGATGCCAAACTTAGAAAATAAGTGGAAAAATGTTACCACTACATATAATCCATGGACATACAGAGGAAAAATTGCTTGTCTAAGGTACCATTAATTCCAAAAATTAATGCTACCTTAGAAGCAATTAGTACAGGTGAAACTGTTAACATCGTGAGTCAAGAATATTAGATTAAAAAATAAAATACGAAGTTAAATTTAACAAAAAGGTTGTGATCCAGTCTTGGGGGTGCATGTCTATAATTTCAACATTCTCAGAGGCTGAGACAGAAGGATTGCAAGTTACTGAGACCCTGTCTCAATATAAAAAACAAAAAGAGCTGAGGATGTAGCTTAGTGCAAAGGTCTTTTTTTCAATCTCTAGTACCACAAAGAAAAAAAAAAAGAAATTTGTGAAAAAAATAAGGAAGTTAAATCTATGAACGACAGATGAGTTAGTAGAGCATATGTTTAATTGGTATTGCTAAGGAAGAGAACAGAATACATCAAGTTTAATATATAATAAAAGTGTGTGCTTATGTTGTGAAGCATAAAAAAAGAGAAATTACAGAAAAAAGCATAGTGTACTTAAAGGAGAATGGTACATAATAATCACGAACAATATATATCGTGGTGATATATTTTTAAAAACTTTAAAGATAAAGAATTGAAGGGACATTCAGAAAGAAAGCTCATATAATCTATGACAAAAAATGCCAAGGTAGAGGCTGAGGATTTAGGTCAGTGGTTAGAGTGCTTGCACGCACTAGGCCCTGAGTTCAATCCCCAGCACCACCAAAAACAAACAAACAAACAAACAAACAAACAAAAAACCAAAGTGATACTAGCATCCCAAACAGCATATTTTCAAGAGAAATCAGATTTTCAAAGGAACAAAAGGTTTACTTCTAAAAAATTTCAAACTTAACCATATGTCAGTCAAATATAATATATGTAAATTTTGATGACTATAACAACCATAAAAGTTATAGGGAACAAGAAACACCCTAACTAAATAAAACTAACCAAAAATGGATTCAAATAAAATAAAAAGGTTTGATTTAGGACATAGAGAACTATTATTGTGGCAATCCTAACAACAACTTTAAGCCACACGACCCATTAAATAGTAACTTCTTTTGAAATCTTAGAAAATTGGAGACTTCAGGACAATTTAAACTTCTGGATAAGTCTTAAATCTATAGAAAACATGTGCCTCCAAGAAGAGGATGGGACGGGACCAACACAAGACTGACAGAAATAATTCAGCTAAAATTTTTAATTTTTAATTTATTTTTCAACTAGGTGCTAGAGGCCAAGTGTGGGCTAGTACGAGACTGTAGGGATCCTGGAGCCACAGACAAAAGAAGAGTTTGCACCTGCTCACAAATCCGTATCAGACTTCACCAGATGATCAAGAGAAAGCTGGAGACAAAGAAGAAGCTGGGGAATGTTCTGCTCCTACAGAATGGAAGATTTAAGTCACTAGGGAAAGGAGGCCAACCTGCCAAAGAACAGGGAACAGGTGAAGATCCATCAGAGCTGTAAGAAAAGAAGGGAAAAAAAAAAAAAACTACAAACCTTCTATCCTTAGGGGAATGGCAGAAAAACATGCTATGCCCCCAGTTTAGACAATGCTTTCTTTTTCAAAAGGGTAGGATCACTGAGGAAATCTCTTAAAACCAGGGATTCAGTGGCCTGAGGTGGAATCAAGACAACAGAGTCTTTCCTTAGGCCCTCCATACTGCTATAGGAGCTCTACTAATTGTTCAGTATTTACCTGAAACATGCCCATGTTTTATTCTCCTCCAAATTTCTCTTATAAAGTTCATTCATTCATTCAACAAACATTTGAGTGTCTGCTATATGTCATCAGGCATAGGCTTGTAGTACTGAATGAAATAGAGAAATCTTTGCTGACAGAACATATTGTTATAACTGGAGGCACAGAAATAACCAAATAAATATACAATGTACAAAAAACCCTTAAGAGGTCAGAGGGAAAGGAGGAGTAAATTTAGATCAGGGTACTCAGTGAGGCCTCACTCTGGGGAGGCTTTGGAGTGAGGTAAAAGAAGTAACCTCCATAATCCCTTAACATTAATCAATTTCCTCATTTCTAATGAAGGGACTCTTACCAGATAAAATCGAGCCCTTCATTATCTCACCTATCCACCATCTACAGGCTGTGTGAGTCAGCCTCTGACACCTATTTTAATCTAATCAAAGTTTGTGAATTTCACTCTGGACTCTTTCCACTCTTTTAAAGTGAGAATTCACATTTTGTGTGAGAAAGAGAGGGTACCAGAGAGAGAAAGAATGGTTCAATTTTGTATATTCATGTCTGATACTTCACAGAATCAGAATTCTCAATGGTTATTACAAAAGAGAGGTCAGATAGTTTAACATTGATAGAAGAACTCATTTTAAATTTCTAATTAGATGAAAAAGAAATAAGATTCTTTAAATTAAATTCTGCAATCACTTCAGTTTAAAATTTCCCTTCTGTTAAATTTTGAAAAAGCATAAAACCATATGCAGTATGTTAATACTGATAGTTTCTTTTTCTATTAGATTCCAAAGAATTGCTGATTAGAAGAGTTAAGTCTCATCATAAGAGGGAAATTTAATGAGTTCTCATGAACAATTAAAAAGATTATTTGCATATTTTTAGCCTATTGGAGGAAAAAATATAGGCAGAAAAGGTTTAGCAATAATCACTTGCTGAGAAATGAGTGGGAAGGGAAACATTAACTGCTTTTCTTGTTCCTCCTGAAGCCATGGATAGCATTTCAGGAGGCTTATTAGTATGCACATTGGAATGACCTGGTTTACCGGTCCTCTGAATGTAGGCAGGTGTTTATTACAGGCACTCCATCACTGGTATTTTTATCCCTCTAAGGAAAATTAGGAATACAGAGAAGACCAATGCCTGATTATGTTCACAGTAGTATATCTTCTAGCTATGGAAAGAGAGAAATTAAACCCAAAGCAAAGCTTCAGAAACAACTGATAAAATTTCTTTGGAGAATTTCATCCATGACATTTATTCTTTGTCATCTGTCCATTCTCTGGTACATTGGAATTATCAAAAACATCTGTCCCAGAGGTTAAAGCTAAAAATATGAAGAAAAGAAGCAGGAAAAATACAGTATTTAAATTCAGAAATAAGCCACTACTTGTTATGATTTCAAACAAGCAATTTTTCCTCTGTATGTCCATGGATTATATGTAGATTGTAATAACATCTACTTTTTAAGGTTGTTGTAATGGTCAAGGAAAACATTTTTTTCTAGTACGGTTTCCTATGTATAGAAAGCATTCCTCGTTTCACAGCCAGGGACATAAGACAATTAAATAATAATAAACATTCATTAATAGCCTAGCAATGCATCAGAAACAGGGAAATACTCGAATTACTTCACTGAGTAAATTTTTAAGGAAAGTGTTGGTTTCTCTTACAGTTAGTCCCAGCGTTGGAATGTAGTTCTTTCCATATAGAACAGACAAATTGAAAACATTGACATACTTTCTATAATAGTTGCTTTTGTTGTCTCACAGCTCTAGTCTTCTACTCACCTTATTTTTTCTTTCCTCTTTATATTTTGGTGGTGCTGAGGATCAAACTCAAGGCCTCACACATGGTGAACAAATGCTCTACCACCGAGGTACACCCTGGGCCAGCCTCTCCTCAGTTTTATGTCAACCACAGTCCTAATAGATTGAGCTGAATCATGCTGACATGTTCCTCACAAAACATCCAGGAACAGTCTGTTTTTTTCTGTCTCAGAGCTTTCTTGGGAGCCACAGCATCCATCTCAGATCAGACACACATAACCTGTAAGTGCCAAAGAGGAGAGGTCGGAGGGTGAAGGCAATGACTCAGGCAATCTTCACATGATGGAAATAAGAGTCAAAAGAAAAGTTGACTACATATCCATATGTGTGAATATATGTTAGAATAATATCTGCCACATAGGAAATGTTGATTAAATAACATCTTTGATGGTGATGATATTATATGTAATCACATATTTCATAGATTAAAGTGTACATGTAAGATGATAATACCCATGATATTCCAATGACAGTTTTTCACTGCAGGGCTTAAGCAAAAATTACTTGACACAAAGAATTAACATCAAGAATTAGGAGAGTACTTAGGAATGCTATAATCATTTATTTTTTGAATTATGAGATTTAGCCTCTACATTTACCCTTCGTTAGTTTCATTTCTTGTGCACAAATTGTAGAGTAGTGCTAAGAGTCTCCATTCTTGAGGCAGCTGAAAGCATGGATTTAATAATGCATTAAAACATGGCAGGAAATAAATATACTGGTCTAAACTCATTTAACTAACATTTTAACTAAATGATTTCATTTGGAAGATTATGCTAACCATTTTTGTTAAAAAGCACAAGGCTTATATAGCTGATATTTGTACTCTAAGCTATGTGTAATATTATTCAGAAAGTTAGACATTTAGCAGGCCTGAAGATAGGGAGCTGGGGGGGGGGCACAAGAAAGCAAAAAAGACAAGATTTCCCCCAACTTTTCCTTCATTTATTAATCACAAACTGTAGATGAAATCAAAACAAGCTTATGGTTTCAAGCTATAGTCCAAGAGAATATACTTTCTTTTGAGCATGCTTATGTACACCCAAGGTTGAGGGTTTGGAAATAACCTCAAACACTCAAACTAAATGGAAACACTTCACTTAGGGAGTAAACAGAAACTTCATTCCTCGGCAGTTGGTCAAAAGAGCCCTATTTTTCTTGTGAAAGAACAATGACTTTGGAGGAAGGGAAATTTATATTCCTAGAAGACCAATATGATGATATAAATATAGCCTTAGTCTTAATTCAGTGGTGCTGCCATCTTGGTGCTTGTTCACACTGACACTTGAGGGTACATTCTGTCACTCAGAGAACCTATCACTTTGCAACAAACCATCTGTACCTACATGATTGCCTATGAGTCTTGTCCAAATTATACTTTCCTCGAAGACACAAGAAACCAACATGTGTTGCCAATTCCTTTCACTGTAGGATCTGATTTCCCACTAATAGTAAGACAATGTCTTTCAAATTAAATATTAAGCCTTCTTAGTTTGGGAGCTAGAATAATAAAACAAAAATTTTAATTGCTATCAGATCTGTTTCATCCCAATTTATGTTACTGATCCCCTCATTTTCAGGCTCCTAGTTCATTATTATCTTTTTACTTCCTCTCAAAAGATCTTGCCATTAACTGGAAAGGTCTTTTATCTCTACCAAGTCCAAATGGGTTGGGTGTGATATTATAACAAATTGAATTAAATAAAGAAATATTAGAATTAGTACTTCTCCTGAAAATCAAGAATATATATTGACCATCTTTCTAGGTTTAAAAATTAATTTGTAACTAAATAAACTCATTAAGAATAAATGTTAAAAACTATTTAAGAATTTCAAGGCACAGCAGTCTATGTATATGTAAGTATTTATTTTACACTTAAAAATGCTACTCCTCTATTGGGTGGTTCAAAGAGTGAAAGAGTTGTCTATTGCTTTCCGAAAGTTTACGATCTGCACAAGGGAGATAAGTGTAGTAAAGAGATTAGAGCCAAACAATGTAAAAAGTACTTTTACAGCTCAGTGAGGCACTTGCCTCAGGCAAAAAGTTCAGGAAGACATGTCAAATGTATCTTAGAAATCACTGTAAATCATATTTTGATATAATATTTTTAAGTATAAAAATTAGTGGGAAAATGTTAAAATGACAAACATCAACAATGTAAATACAATCAGAATGAGTACTGATTTTTCCTTTTGTCTGAAGAGCCAACACAGCTGGGCATAGTATGCTGGTGAGACAGGTGAAGGTACAAAGAGGTTCTACAGAGGATGTAGCTAGTATTGTTTATAGTGAGGGCAAAGTGCAACCCAGAAAGTTCTAGAGAAAAAGGAGAGCCTGAATAAGAAGGTGGAGTTTGCTTAATGGCAATGGGAGGTGGGCAGGTAAAAAGTAGAATAGCATTCAGTAAAGGTCCTATAAAACCAGTGATTTCTGGTTTTAATATAATTTATCCTGAATGAAATTCTTCAAATAGAAAAATAAAATTTAAATAGACCAGTGATATATCTCATAGAGTTCTGAACAAAAATTTTGTATATAAAACTATAAAACTATCAATTCATTCCAAAAAGTCTTTACAAATTTTCGTCTAGAACTTCTAACTTTTCAATTTAAGTACCTTTTAATCATAAAAACCAGCAAGAGAGGGATGGAGAATGGATGCTCAGTGGGTACTAAATTACAGTTAGGAGTAAGATAATCTGGTGTACAGTAGGGTGACTATAGACAGCGACAATGTACTTTCAATAATGTATATTTCATATAGCTAGAAGAAAGGATTATGAACATTTCACCATAAAGAAGTGATAAATATTTGAAGAGACCAATATTTTAAACTGATTGAAACATTGCACTAAGTGTGTATTATCTAAATACCACATGGTACCCTGCTAATATGTACAATTTTTATGTATCAATTAAAATATTTACTTTAAATCTTTTTTTTTTTTTTTTTTTTTTTTTTTTTTTTTTTTTTTGTGGTGCCGGGGATCGAACTCAGGCCCTTGTGCTTGCAAGGCAAGCACTCTAATCACTGAGCTAAATCCCCAGCCCCTACTTTAAATCTTAAAAAATCTGAACACAGTACTTTCTTTACTATGAAATATAGTTAGTTCCTATAATATAGTTTTGTAAGAACTTTATAAATCTTACAGTCTATGTGACTTGCTTCCGGGTATGTCATTTCCTTTTTAATTTTGATAATTGTATTTTCCTCTGTTTGTAAACCCTTCCTTCCAACATACCCCAAATTTCTTATTTATCTTTCTGGGAATTGTACAAACACTTATGGATTGGGTTTAACTAGCTGTGAAATTAAATACTTATACAATTTTTGGTATTATAGGTAAAGAATTGATTTGTCTTCAGACTAATATGAACCACTCGTCATTGACTATCATATTGGAAAATAGAAAGAAAGGTTTAGCAGGACACATAGATTTTGCCATTTTGTTGAGGACATAAAATTGTGGAATTTATAACACATTCTTCTGAATTGTTCTGGTATGTAATTGCTCTTAATTGAGCTTTTAAAATACTTGTATTGTTTATCAATACAATAATTTTGCTTTTTTATTTTCCAGTCCTAAAAGTCTTGACAAACAAACTGCTGAATTCATTCACAGCAAAAGAACATTGCTTTTGTTCTTTAGTTCTGAGATTCTAATTAACAGCTAAAATGCTGTATCTTTATAGGCTCTTGTCTGCCTTTACATGTTTTCTGTTTGGGACACAGAACAAAGGACACTTTATTGAGTGATGATAAAAGACCAATTTAACTGTCTATAGAATCTAAAAAAAAATGTTTATTTCATTAAAGGAGAAAAGTTACAACTAGAAGGCTTATAAAGAGAAACAACCCATATACCAATGAGCCCTAAAGACATTACATTCCCTTAAGAAGGGGTAAGACCATTCATGGCTCTATGTAAAGAACATAGTTCATTCCATTCTATTCAATTTATGTATAATAATTAGATTTTGTTAATAATTGCTATATAGATTTATTTCGTGCCTTGAAATATCAAGTACAGTATATATGATCTTTTAAAGGAAAATTACAAGTTCTACAATTTAGAGATATAAACATAAATGCCTTCATCTGCTTTTCACATTTTGCAAAGTATTAACATCCATTTGTTACAAGTTAAGTGGATTTTTTTTTTTTTTTTTTTTTGGAGCTGGGGATCGAACTCGCGGCCTTATGCTTGCAAGGCAAGCACTCTAACCGCTGAGCTAAATCCCCAGCCCAAGTTAAGTGGATTTATGGATTATATTATCTAGTTTTAACTAAAACTAATCCTTAGAAAATGAAATGGCTTAAATAACTTTCTGAAAAGATAACATGAATTACAAGTAATACTAATGTAATGTGATTCCTCAGCTATGACATTTTTTATTTCTAGTACAATCTCTTTTTCAGGTATAACCTTAGACAAAAATAATAGCAAATTAATCATATTTGAAAAACTTAGCCAAAAATTTCAAAATGGGAAATGTTATTTCCAGTATAGATTTATATCCATTGCTGATACTGGTGAATGTGTCCCTGGAATTTATTTCCTAATTTATAAATTGTACCTGGTGATATACATTTTCCAACAGTGATCACCATCAGTTATATATAAAAATAAATTGAATTTCAAACAAAATTTTTGAATTGTTGTATCTCATAGTATTTAATCTAAATTTCCAAAGAAAAATGTTCAATCGGGTTGCTTTCACTATAATAGAATCAATAACATTGGTGACATCACAAATTTTATCTATTAAAAATTTAGATTTCTTATTATACTATATTGATCATACTCTTTATTAATATTTCCCATACCCTATTATATGCTTATTATACATTAGTAAATGATATTGGGATATACTTTATAAATATATATTTATATACTAGATGAATAAAAGCTCATAATAATTTATCATGGTATGCAAATGATCCAAACAATTTAGAGGTCCAAATGTTCTATGAGTTCCAGTCATGCTGTTTAGAAAAAATTGCAAGAAAATATATAGCACAAAAACTGTTTTATTATGAAACTTGACTTGCTTCTTAACAGGTCAGCTGGTTCTAGGACAAGAAGAGTGAAGCCAGAAAAATTGGAAGACCCCACTCTAAGAAGGAGGGCGACTGTAGCTTTCGACTGTCAAAAGCTACAGTCGCCAGTGATGAGAAAATCTAGTACCATTAGTAATATCTTTTTGTAGTTTTACTTTCTTGGCTGCTGTTCTTCAAAAGGAATAATTTTCAAAATATTGGAGGTGATTGTAAATAGAGATATAGCCTCAAAAAATGCTGAGACATATATCTCTGCTACAGCTATTGAAAATAATCTGCATAGACTTTTCTAACACAATTTACCAACTTTTTCATGCATAAAGTATGTATTTAATAGCTAATACTTTGACTCCAGCACTCACTATCTGTACCACTGGACAAAGTGTCATGTTCTTGGTAAGCTTTAAAACCACAGGCAACATCTGGCTTACTGTTTATTTTAGTGAAAGCGATAATGTGACTTAAATATCTGGATAGTTCTGATTTTTAAATATTTGAATGTTGCACTATTGAAATGTAGCAATAGTTCTAAAGCATGAACACTTCCAGCCCCCATCTCAGGAAATATTTGGCACTGTCTGGTGACATTTCACTGTTAAAACTCGAGGGGAAGGGATGCTACTGACATCCAGTGAACAGGGACCAGGCGTGCAGCTGGATATCCTACAAAGCATGAGACAGCACCCTCAGAAAAAGGATTATCCAGTTCAATGGTTAATAGAGTTAAAAATATCACCTTACTTATGCATACTTATCCAGAAAATTCAGGAAGATACTATTTTTTAAAAAGCCTTTCCTAAATGCTGTTTTGCATTATCATTGCACTCCCTGGGTGTCCTATAAGATTATTCATATATAGAAGGCATTTGCAGTCTTAATTGTATGATCTTTTTATTGTTATTTTATTTGTTCTAACTAGATTTCTCCTTTTCTCCTTATCTCCTGTTCACCATATCATCTGAAAAAGGGTGATTATTTCTGTTTTAACCTACTTTATTTATTAATATGAGTAAATATTGAACACTGTAGGGATCCACTTAAGAGAAAATGCTTTCTAATACACGTTCTTACTTAAGAATTACCTTTATTCACATGCATATATAAATTTTCTAGTGAGAAAGTAAACTATTTAGTCTTCTTAACAGCATTTTTCCTTCATACAATTTCTTCTTCTACTGAAGAAGCGATGCTCTCTTACTTGATTACTTTTTAAATTTTTCAGCACAGTGTCACATCCCTACTAACATGCCCTCATGAGACTAGCTATTTCAGTGGCATCCCTGCTTTTTTCATTCTTCCAGTAGACAGCTTTTCACATAAGAATTCATTCTATGATCCATATTGGGATTTGGTGAACGCTGGGCAACTGAGGCAAAAATCTTACTTGCATCATTCAAAAATTCATCCTCAGTGTAAAGTTTTGACTTAAGAAGAAAGCATGGGAACAGATAAATACTCTCCTCGCTGGTGAAAGAAATGATTTCACAGAATAATAAGATGACGTTAAAAGAAGACATGTGTAATAGAAATACTATAAAATGAATTTGGAGCAGATGAATTTCTCCACCTACACAAATGGAACTAATAGTCATTAAACATAGATGACAGTAGGAAAAATTAATTTTAAATAATCTTAGAACAAGTAGACACCAGAGTTTAAATGAAATACCTGAAAAATTTAACAATTACTTAAAACATAGATATTGATCATATGGCGGAAAATATAAAAAACTTCAGAAATGATTTATGACAATATAGTGATTTAATTATATGCAAAGAATTTTTGAAGAAAGTCTCCCCTATATCCTCTACCCACAATTTACACACAAACATGAATATTCTAGCTCAGAAAAAAATAAAACAGAAAATAACAGGACAGGTAAAAAGGCATGAAGAATTTTTTTTGAACAAAATACAATGTATAAATGAAAACAATTGATTCTGAGTTGGAAAAATTTATGATTTTAATAGAAGCCAATCTTTTGAAATCATTACAAAATTAAAAAATTAAAGTTCCCCAGGCTGAAGTAATAATCACAATAAACAACACAATACAACAAAATAACAGATTGAAAAGATATCCGACAGAATAGAAGAAAATCTTTGCTGTTTACACTCTGGCAGGATTAATATATAGTGCATATAAAGGACTCAAAACACTTAACACCAAAAATACCTCTAAAGAACCCAACCAACGAATGATCAAATGAACAGGCATTTCTCAAAAGTAGTACAAGTGGTCATAAGCATATGAAAAAAATTCAATATCTTTAGCAACAGGAAAATGCAAATCAAAACTACCTCACTATTCCATCTCATCCATGTCAGAATGCCATCAAGAAAACAAAAATTGATAAATGTTGGTGAAGAGGAAGGTATAAATAAACTCTTATATACTGCTGGTGGTAATGTAAATTAGTATATCCACTATGGAAATCAGTATGGAGATCCCCAAAAAACTAAAAATAGAAGTATCATTGGATCCAGCTGTACAAATGCTTGGTATAGTCCCCAAAGAAGCAGCATACAGCACAGACACCTAGATATAAACATTTATTGGGGAACAACATACAAAACTAAGCTGTGAAAACAGCCTAGATGCTCATCAGCTTATGAATGGATAAAGAAAATGACATATGTATACACACAATAAAGTATTATTTAGCCATTAGAAGAATGAAATCATGTCATTTTCAGGAAAGAGAAAGGAACTGGAGATGGTAAGTGTAATAAGCTGGCCTCATAAAGAAAATTATTGCACATTTTCTTTCATATATAGGAAGGAAGAGAAAGAAGACACGAAAACAGAAGGGAGACTGTTAGAAAAGGGGAAGGGATGACCAGGGAAGGGGGGAAGAGAAACTAGGGCAAGTGGAGTTCTGGGGGTGAAAATTTTCAAAGTATGTCAAAGGCATGTACAAATACAACAAGTAAAACAATTTTATATAACAAATATACATTAATAGAGTAAGAAGAGTTAAAAGGTAGATATCACAGGAATTATTTCTAGTATACTTTAAGTAATTAATGACACAATCATTTATCTAGTAATTGTCAAATGGCAAGTTCCATGAAAGATGAATTCACCTTCACAACACAGAATGAACCTCAGTGTAAATTATGGGCTACCATTAATAAGAATGTATTAATATTTATTCATATATAAAATATATCACACTAATGCAACATGTTTATAAAAAAGAGAAACTGTGTGAAAGGATGGGAGGTGGGAATGGGGTGAGTAAAGAAATCTCTGCTCAATCTACTCAATAATTCCATACATCTAAACCTACACCAAAAAAGCTAAATCTGATAATCAGTTACTGAAAAGTGTCATAGAGAAAAGGAAAGCACTGTTGTTTTTAATAGACAGCAAAAAACACTTACAATGGAAGATCCTGTGCAGAGTATTATTCTCCCCAAAGAATAATGAAGGACACTATGATGTTCAAATGGGTTAAATGTGAGGGAAACACTGGCCCTGGGTTACTGAGGCTGGGAAGGTTTTCCAGAGAAGAATCATCAGGTTGGCTGTGAAGGCGTTTTCCGTTGTCTTTTTCATGGCAACAATTCAATTCCACATTCACTCTAGCTGTAACATACTATATTCATTAACTCACATAGTCCCACTGAACTTTCAGTTTTCCTCTAGTGGCCTCATAGTGACATCACTATGTTTGTAATAAACATAGCGATAAATTAATAATGGGATAGCTTTGATATGAAAGAAATATGTATGGAAGTTATTTATAAATTTATCATTACTGATATTAGAAATAAAATTCAAACAATCACAAACAACAATAACAATATTTGATGACTCCATCAAAGACCAAAACAAGTAATTGTACATTTCATGAATTATTTCACACATTATTTCATGAGTATAAATGTATAATAGCATTGTAGGTAAACTAAATGGCACAAAGCTAGGCATAGGCACCAAGACACACAAGGACTTACCAATGTAACACAATGGATGTGGCCATGTAGCTCTTCCCTAATCTCACAAAGCCACTTGTCTCCTCCTTGGTCGATGACAGCTAGCCACCTCTGCTCATTGCTCAGGTAACAGGCTAAATTCCTGAATCTGGGCCTTCTAAATGAAGTCCTTGTTATTTTAGTACTTGTTGGTACATGATGGTGGAAATATAGCTAAAACCCGTATTTGAATGCTGAAGCAGAGTTAGCAAGTGTAAGGGTATCTGGAGGAAGAAACTGATATATTCACCATACAAACAAGACCGAAGAGAAGTTTTACAGAGGAGGTTGTGCAATAGAAAATATGAGATAGATAAAATATGGCTTAACAGTAAGAACTTTTAAATTCTGAAATATGTAGTCCCAAAAACAATCATGCAATTTTCATTGCAACTAACCCAGACTAAGTCTTTAATTTGTTCGTTTGGAGATAACTATATTTATCTGCATGATCTCTTCTTAGAATTTTTAATTTCTATACATTTTCAGTCTTGGTCTACATTTGACCAGCTATGGAATACCAAAAGCAGTATTTCTTTTTTTTTTTTTTTTTTTTTTTTTTTTTTTTTTTTTTTTTTTTTTTTTTTTTTTTTTTTTTTTTTTTTTTTTGGTGCTGGGAATCGAACTCAGAGCCTTTTGCTTGCAAGGCAAACACTCTAACCACTGAGCTAAATTCCCAGCCCCCAAACGCAGTATTTCCTATATCCCAGCCCCCAAACGCAGTATTACCTATCTACCCATATTATTTCTTAGTACTCTTTGCCTAATCTCTAATGTATCAAATTTATACTTTACTCATTTCTCCAGAACGTCCTCCCAAGGACATCCCTTACTAGTGACTATATTCATGAACTCTCTCCTAGTTTTATAGTGTGTTTCCTCTTCTGCTTTTGTTAAAGTTGTACTGCATGATTGCCAAAACTCTACTAGTTTATGACCAAAACCCATCTCTCTAGAGGATGTTTTAGATTTACTCCCATCTAAATTTTAACTATAGATAAAATTATTCCCTAAATTAGTGAGTACCTTTCTCAAAATTGATTCTAAACTAACGAAGTAAAATGTTCATTATTATTTCATTTAATATACAGATGTGTATTATGTGATATGAATAATGAACTGGAGGTAATGGTGTAGGAAAATATAAATACGATTCCTTGAGTGCATGAAACTTACATTTCAGTTCCAGCAATAAAAATAAGATCCCCATAATTTATTTCTGTGTATATTTCAGAGAATCCCATATTTCTAAAGTCTGTGGATGATCCTAAAATGAAATGGATGTTAATAAAAGTAAATGAAAAGTATCACTAACAATATCTTATATCTTCCTGAGAGAGTACAGGCATCACCCAGATCTGATGTAGTAGACTTACTAAAGAACACACAGGATTTATTTGTTGTAGTATACGTGGTGGCTGGATGGCACACAGAGGGGTCAAGAGTATAATAAAGGATTTTATGGGTGAAAGATTGAGCCAAAAAATCAGGTCAGCACATTAGCAGATGGGTAATACAGTATACCGAAAGTCTGGAAGTCTGGAGATTTGATGTATGATTTAAAAGGCCACGAAGAACTTTCTCTTAGAGAAAGTTTGACAGTAATGATAATAATAGTATTTGCTACTAATATGCATTCTGTATTTATTGTGGACCTAGTAATGTTCTTGAAGACTTTAGATATTCCCTCATGTGTTCCCCACAGAAGTTCTTTTAATGCATTCAGATATTGTAAAGTAAAGAGTGGAAAGTCTAGGTCAGAATATAAACCTTGAGCTATTTGAATCAAAAGGCCCTGTTTTAACTGCTATAATATATACTTAATACAACACTTAAATTGAATATATTTCTGAATGTGTGGTCTCAAAATTAAATTGAGATTAGTTTTCTTTGACATTTTATCATCGTGGACAAAGAAGTCTAATTGTGGAGTACCAAAAAACTTAAAGATGAAATAAATAAGAACAATAATTTATACCAACCAAATGGTGTCTCAACATGTATTAAACAGTGTAAAAAGAATAATTTAAAGTATAACTAGATTTCTTAAGCTAATGATTCTGAACCTTGGATTTATTCTCTTATCTTTTTAAAAATGAAAAGTTAAATTCTACTTGAAAAGTAAATCAACTGTTCATTAATATTTTTGGCATCTAATTCTTCAACTAAGTTAGAAAATAAAGCCATATTGAAAGTTAGCTA
>PVJO010012197.1:0-56500 GCA_004026905.1 Hystrix cristata
AGAAGAGCCACCTGATGGCTGATCTGAGCCAGCGTGTATTGTAAATGAGTTTTCTAAGTCACTGACCAAGTTCTAGGTTAAGACCACAGAATTCCTCTTTTTTCTTGTCTGCATTAAATGTGTTTGGAACAGATACTGACGTATGGCCCAGGGACTTCCTAAATGGTAATTTTGTGTTTTTGAAGCTGCTGCTTTCCCTTTTGTTCGTTTGCCACTTTCCTATTCTCATGACCCCTGTCCTCTTATTTATTCTCAGCGGCTGACCCTTGTTAGTAATGTAATAAATGACTCTGATAAAGTCAACATCCTTGGAAAAAAAAAAAAAAAGAATATCACCTTTAATCTATGAAACCAGAGACTCTATGGCTTTGACATATTACAGGGTGGAATGAAATGTGCCCTTTTCCTCTAACTTTTTTCTTTTTAGCGCCAAGATGGTAATAAACTTCTCCTCTGGAGAAGGTGGCCTCTATTTCTCCCACTTGGCAGAGTTCCAGAAATAACTCCACACCAAGCCAGGGTTCTCTCCACAGATCAGCCTCACTTTCCTGAGTCCCCAAACACATAAGGGCCTTTACAGGGGCTGCCTGCAGGTGGGCAAGAGGACTCCTGGAAAACCATCCAGGGAGGCTGGAAAATACTCCTCAGGGAAGCAAGCCTGAGCTCAGTGCTAAAAACTGGGCAGGCTATAAATTCCTGGAAAAACAGAGAGCAAAGGAAAAATTAATGAAAGCAAGGCTCAGAGGAACGGACACGCCCGTCCAGCCAAGGAGGACCGCGCCCCACACCGGTTCCAGCCCCGAGCAGTCAGGAGCCCGCGGATTCCAAGCGCTCTGACTCCGGGCGAGGCCGCAGAATGTGGCAAGAAGGAAGCGCTGGGGTGCTCGGTGGAGCTGTGACAGGCAGGTCAAACACGGCAAGGTGTCCCCAGCTGCACACACATCAGAGCGGACCCCACACATCTGACACCCTGCAGCGGGATGCAGCGGGCTCCCTGTGCACATGGCTGACTGGGAAACAGGAGATGGCAGCAGCCCTGAAGCTCTGCAGCAGACCCCCACGCCGGACTCTCCTGGAGAGAGAAAGGAGGACCCCCCCCAGCTCACCGGCAAGGAAGGCACCCTACACCACCCTGCAGGCTGCACCCGTCCCGCGCTTTAGTCCACTCCATGACTCCCAAGACTCCTGGCCACACTACTGCCTTCCTTCCACAAATCTCAGAGAGCACGAGACTCAGTCACAGGCTTCCACAGCCGCACACTCAGGCAAGTGCACACATGCGCACACACACGCAGCTCTTACCTTCCTCCTCAGCACCCCGCAGCTCCAACAGCTCCTGCAGTCTTGGACCTTGGGCAGCATCTTGGGGATCTGCCTACTGCTTCCCTCCCTGGGGGACCCCACTTCCCTCTTGCTGGGGAAGAAGGTGAAAGATCCCAAAGGCTGCTTGGGGACTGGGATTCTGCCGAAAAGCCCAGTGCAGTGTAAACAGGAGCGTGGGGTGTGGCGCAATCAGGTTTAGTGAAATTTGAACTCTGGAGGCTGAGGAGGCGGGGAAAGGACTCCTGGTAGAGTCCTGGAGCCAGACTCCAGGGCCTAATGAGGGGACCTGGGGAGCCACGCTGACCTGTGTCCCTCGCAAACCAACATTTCAGCCTCCCTTGCGTTTCTCCAGAGTTACAGCCAGGAAGTCTGAGCTGCTTCTGCCTGTCTCGCTCAGAGTACCTGGGAAGACGCAGCCCTCACTAACTGCACACATCGTATTCTTTGCGGTTTCTGGAGCACGTCCTTCCCTCTCTGCCTCATTACCTTCGACTTAGGTGGGCTTCAGCAGGGCTCTGCCCCTCCTCCGGTGGGCATCCATCACAGCGCAACCACGCAGGTTCGCTCTGCCAGGGGAGGGAACATGCCGCCACACACGAGAAGGGCCGCTGCAAGGCCCTCAAGTCCCCACAGCACAATGAGAAGCCTCATAAACGTCACCACCCAGCCTGTGGCAGGGGACACAGGACACGCTTGGGCTGTGAGTGTAGGCAGAGAGTGACACGTAGCTTCAATAAATCACCCGAAACCTCCACAGAGGCACATGTCACTTGCCGGATATGAAGATAAACTCTACGTACGCTCGAGAGGAAGGATCTCGGCCACGGCAGGACAGGACACAGTGTGCTGCTTGTACAAGGACTTCTACGAAACCTGCCTTCGGTAAAGGGTGCTGGCCGGCCCACCTCCCTAGCAAAGGAAGCAACGTCACCACTCACGTTCTGCAAACAACCTGGTCTCGGTCACCATGGTACAGACCCACCTATCAGGTCCTATTTCCGCTTCACAGAATGAACACCAGAAGAAGAAAGACGACCCACGGATGAGAGCACCCTGGCTGAAGACTCTGAGTCTCTGTGGCCCGACAAGTGGTCTCCTCTCTCCATCTCTGCTGGAAGTAGCGGCAATGCCAGGACTGACTAGCCACAGGGCAACAAGGGCAGAAGAAAGCTGTTGAAGCCGTGATCTCATCCAGGGCAGGGAGGAGACTGTGCCAGGGTCCTGGGTCTGACTGACCCCGTCAAGGGCTGTGGGGTTCTCTCAGGGGCTCCCCAGAAGGGCCCCCCCACATGCTGCCCACACCCCTGATGGGTGATTAGCAAGACAGAACGAAGCCCATCACTGAGGGATGGAAGGTTAACTCAGCCCCTGACCAGGGTGGGGGATCTTCCCTTCCTCTTTCTCCCTCTCCCCAGGAGCCCCGCACATCCTGCACTCAGTGGGACCAGATCTGAGTCCAGCGGCAAAGCGTGGCTAGACACCACCGACAGTTTAGAATGGTTGCTGACCATGATGGCACATAACTGTGATCCATCATCACCTGGGAGGCTGAGGCAGGAGGGTGGAAAGTCCTAGTCCAGCCTGGGTAACCCTAGAGACTTAGCGAAACCCTGTCTCGAAATAAAAACTAAAGAAAGGACTGGGGATGCAGCTCAGTATGAAGTCCTGGTTCAATCCTTAGAACCAAAAAAATAAAACAGCCTATTGGAACACTGGCAGAATCCCACAATCAATGCCAGCAACCCCCTACTATCACCACAGCCCTGTCTGGGGTAACGTCACTGAGACTCGAGTCCAGGTAACAAATCAGCTCAGAGCTCACAGAAACACCCTTGAATTTCCACAGGACGAGTTCCTACAGGAAGTTACCTCCGCGAACTCTGAATTATTCCAGTTTTCCATAATTAAGACTCGCAGACCACAGCTACAGGGTAGAGAGTCCTTGTCGATAACCTGTCACCATGTCTTGCATCTCTGGCTCTTGGGACGTGGAAGAAACTTCCTGGGGACCAGTGTCTACCCCATCTGGAGCCTGGCAAATGGACGGAGGCCACCAGACCCAAAGAGAGCCAGCGAGAAGTCTCAAGACTCCTCTGCCCGTGTGCTGCTCTCCCCACACTCTGCTCACCTCCTGGCCCTCATCACCTAAGTCTCCGGTCCTGATTCCAGACATAGCATCTGGCGGCTTGGTCCCCGGAAACCTGGCCTCTTCTGTCCCTAACATAATCAGTTTTTCCTCCTTGACTGCTCTGGTCACAGCCCTGATTCAAGTGGCAAAGCAGCCCTGGCCTCTGCCAGGCCCCTGTGGAAAATGGGACTTCCAGGGACACCAGGGTCTCACAGCTTTGTTCCAGCCAACGTGCATCTCCCTGTGCAGCGTGGCACCTACCTGGAGAAGGAACAGAAGGGACAGACACAGCTTCTACCATACAGGAGTCACATGGTAAACCGAGTCTGGAGATGGTTTGAAGCTCACTTTCCCTACAATGCCATTAAAGCGGCTCTGATTTTCAAAGTCGAGATGGCTGCTACATAAAATGCCCTCTATCATCCACACTGAATATGAGAAATAATTCAAATAAGGAACACATTCGTGTTCCTAAGGCCACTCGAGAGAGGCCTTCTTGCTCTCCCGGAGAATGGTAACAAAATAAAACTACCATACTTTCATTCCCTCCGTCCTAGGACCCTGGAGAGAATACGGCTGATTCTACGCAACCATGTGCCTGTCTGTCTGTCACAATGTGGCCACAGTTTTATTTGGAGTCCCAGGAGTGCCCACAGTTTCCAACTCCCAATGGTTGCTGAGAATTCAAATATACCTTTTTATGTTGGACCCCAAAGGAAGACGAGCAACAGGTAAAGGAGGGGAGGGGGTGGGCGGGTTCCAGCAGGGGTGGTGGACAGGGTGGTCACTCCTCATTGTAACCTGGAATCCTGCAGCTGCACAAGGCAGGCTTGAGAGCTGCTGACCTGGAAATATCTCGCCCCTGAGAGGGCATGCGTATCAATGGTGGGAGAACATGGCTGTAGAGGGACAGTGCGGGAGATCGTGCCTCCTCAGCACACAGGCCTGAGTGCAGCCAGAGACGCAGTGCAGGAGTGTGCACTCTTGGGTGTGGGATGCCCGTTTCCACGGAGACGGGAGGACCTAAATCAAAGGGACGCTCCCAGCTGTGCCTTCTTGCAAATACCTCCCTCCCCCCTTAACACACTGGCAATCCACCCCCTTCCGGCCCCCAGGTCCTCCTTGTTTTTGTTTTTTTGTTTTATTTTTTCCCTTTCTGAGACATTGGGAATTGAACTCAGGGACTTCACACTCAATTACATCCCCAGCCCTTCTAAGTAGCTAAACTGCCCAGGCTGAGCTCGAATCTGTGATCCTCCTGTTTCAGCCTCCCAGAGTGCTGGGATTACAGATGTGCACTGCCACACACACCTGGCAGCGCCTTCCAAACAAAGAAACGTGTGACATGGTCCCATAGCAGGACCCGAAAGGCCTCCCCGGGCACTTTTCCAACCCCGAAAGACAGAGACCAAGTAGGCAGAGGCATAGGAGGCCGGCGAAGACGCTCCAAGGAGGTGGGGACACCCAAGCTCATGTGCGTGCAGGGCGCTGGCCCTTCTTTAACCGCAGCCCTGTTCTCGCTCAGGTTTTGGGTTCCATTTATCAAATCTTTAAGTCAGACATGCCACCAGGGGCGCAGTGGGAAGCCAGTCAGGTGTGACTCGGGCGGGCGTTGTCACACGGCCGACTCGTGCCTGCCCACGCCAGGGACTGGAGGGCAGCCAGATGAGGGTGTGGCACGGGGGTGTGGGCGGAGCTGCTCGAGAGGAGGCCAGGAGCCCCCAGGACAGGACTAGGGCTTCCATACCCGCCCTGCACCACCGAGAAGAAACACTGCGCGGCCAGGTCCCGGGTGCCGCGTGTGAGACCGAGCCCCCAGCAAGGCTGTGGCTGAGCTGCCGGTCCCCACAGTGCACACCGGGGTCCAAAGATCAGAAAGCAGGGAGCACTGAGTCACCTTGTGTGTTAGTGAAGCAGGCGCAGCCAGCAAAGAGACCGCAAATCCAAAGAGAAGCGGACACAGTACCCACAAGGCCCTCCTGTGCATCCAGGGGACATCTGGGGCACGGAGGTCTGGGGCAGTGTCCCTGCTCTTTCCTGGAGGCAGATGCAGCTGAGACTTTTGTATGGGCCAAAGATTGAGACACGGGTCAAATCCCACCACCTGTCAGCACCCTGGTCACTGTCCCGGCGTGCAGCTCTCTCACCCCAACACAGCCGCTCCATCTGCCCCAGGAAGAAAGCGTCTGCTGTGGGACAAAACGGCAAGACCCTGGCAACACCCAGCACGATCAGGGTCCCCTGCAGAGAGCAGCCTCAGGCCTGACAGAAGAGGCGGCTTCCTAACAAAGGCCTAGCCGATGCGGGCAGCAGGGCATCTGGAGGGAACAGGGGCCACGTCTGCACATCTCAGGTTTTCTTTAACCAGCACGACTGGAGGTGGGTGGGGTGGAAAGGGGCCAGGATGGATCACTTTCCAGCTCGAAGTAAAGGTTCTGGAGGCTGCCAGGCCTTCTGGACTCTTCAGAGCCCCAGGTAGCTCCAAAAAGCAGTGCTGCATGGGGCTTTGGCCCTGGCACAAAACGTGGCTGAGACACCACTTCCAGCCGGCCTGGGCTGTGGCTTCATCCAGGGACCTGAGCCCGGGGAGAGCACGGGGCTCCAGGAGTTTGAGCAGAAGCCAGCCTCAGCTGTGGGTGCCTAGGAGGAACACTCAGACAGCACTCATCTTCTTGGTTCGGAGGCACCACGTGAGAACACCCACTTGTCACGTCCGCAGGCCGGGAACATGGGCCTGGGACATCTAATGTTTAACTTGTTTCTCTAATCATTCATTCGGCAAACAGGTACTTAATGTCTGCTCTGGTGTGAATACCTGTGTCCCTCCCAGACACTTGGGTTGTAACCTGACCCCAGTGGGGTGGCATTAGGAAGTGGAGCTCAGGGAGGTGAAGGTGAGGATTAGCACTCCTATAAAAGGGACCTGGAACTCCCTCCACCTTCTTTCTGCCCCACAAGGACACAGCAAGTAAAAAGGTCACTGTACCCAGGAAAGGGGGTATAGTGATGGTTTAAGGCCTGAAATGTCCCCAAAGCTGCCTGTGTGAGGAAGGTGGCTGGATCCTGGGGTGCTGTGCTCATCAGTGGCTTCATCTGTGGATGAGTTTTTGGCTGACTGTGCTGTTCGGAGGTGGGGCCGGTTGGAGGTGGTCACTGGGGCGTGACCTGGAAGGGTGTATTCTTGTCCCCAACTCCTCCCTTCCTTCTCTGCTTCCCAGCCGCCATGAAGTGAGCAGCTGCTTCTCCCTGTCCCCCTTGCCTTGGAGCCAGCCAACTGTGGACGAAACGGCGAGCCCATGTCAACCTTGCCTCCTTGAACTTGTGGGTGTTGGGTACTTTGTCCCAGCAACAGGAAGTGACTAAATCACGGGCCCTCACCAGAACACAGCCTGACCTTGGACTTCCCACCTCCAGAACTGTGAGAGATGAATTCCTGCTGCTATATCACCTGGCTCATGCCCATAATCCCAGCACTCTAGGAGGCTGAGGCAGGAGGAATGCAAATCTGAGCCCAGCCTGGGTAACTTGGAGACCCTGTCTCAAAATGAAAAGTAAGAAGGGCTGGGGATGTAGCTCAGTGTGAAGGCCTGGGTTCAACCACCAGTACTGAAAAAAGAGAGAAAGAGACAGACACAGACAGACACCTCCCCCACACATGCAGAGGGGACCTTGTGCTGCCCTGAAACAGTCGGGGTCCCCACACCAAGCACAGCAGCCCCCTCCTGAGTCACGGAAAGCTCTGCTAAGTGTCATTCCCCAAAATGTCTTATTCCTGATGGAATTAAGTGGGCAAAATCACTGATGTTTCCCTTAAAAGCAGGTCTGATGATCAAGGAAGGAGGGAAGACCCAGAAGCTTTCAAATCTGTCCCTTTCAGTCGCCTCTGCAGTCAACAGGCCTTTCACCCCTTTGCTGCTCCCTGGGTCACCTGCGACCAAAGCCGTGTATTCCGTCGGTGGACGGAGACCACGTTGAGTAAGACGTGCACAACGACAGATGTTAAAGAACACGGCCACAGAGCTGTGCTCCTGAACAAGCGAGGAGAAATGAGGCCAGAGGTCCTCCGCCCACAGGGCTATGACCGCTGGCCAGTGCTGTGGCCAGAGTGTGTCACCAGACACACAGGAGGGGGCAGCACACACATGCAGCTCCAAGCTCCTGGACGTGACCCCGCTGACCAGCCTCCCACCCGCCACAGTTTTGTAAAAAGCCCTGATTTAAATCCACCAAGCCTAGCTGGGTGTGGCGGTGCACACCTGTAATGCCAGCACTCCAGGAGGCTGAGGCAGGAGGATTGAAAGTTTAAACCCAGCCTGGGCAGTTTAGTGACTTGGCCAGATCCTGCCTCAAAATAAAATCTATAAAGGGCGGCGGGAGAGGGGGTGTTGCCAGGAACACGCACCTTCACCGTCAGCACTCAGGTTCTCGTAGGAGTCCCAGCAGATGAGTGGGTCCGCTGTGTTGAAGTCCACAATGACGCCATGGTCGTTGTGCAGGTGATCAGAGCCTGGGGGACACAGTGGGGTGTCAGTCCCAGCAAAGGTCAGCACCCCGTCCTCAGACCCAAGAGAGGAAAGCCTCTGAGTTCCCACCCTCCTCCCTCGGCCCAGGCCCGGGCAGACAGCAGCCCCCACATTCTGCAGCAGGGCCGGGAGGGTGACACCGTCGTTCCTGCACAGTGCCAGGTGCAGGGTTCTGAGTGCCACCTCCGCAAAAGCTTCCCATGAAAAAGGTATCAATTGTTTTTATGAGAAAGAAAAACCTGCTTTGCACACGGATATCTGCAGTTTACTGGGCTTGAAATCCCCTTTGACAATGTGCAAATGTGTAAAGGAGAGAAGTAAAGAAGAAGCACAACTACCCAGGAGATGGACGATGAGGTACAAGGACACCAACAGGGTCCCCGGGCCCTACACGGTCTCTGCTACCCTTGGCCGAGTGGCCTGGGGCAGTTACGCCATCCCTGCCACCACGTTCTGTCTTGTTTTGTTTTGTTTCATGTACAGCTCAAACTTGTGATCCTCCTGCCTAGCCTCCCAGAGTGCTGGGATTACAGGTGCACCACTGACCTAGGTATTCGCCACCCCAATGCACCCAATGTCTCCAAGCCACCTCCTCCCTGCAGCCTAACGTCCTATTTGTTAAAAAAAAAAAAAAAAAAAAAAAAAAAAAAAAAACCTAGTTACAAAAATGTCCAAGGATGCCCAGGGGTGGGAGACTGCGCCACAAACCCAGGGTACCGGGCACCGTCTTCAGCCAATCAACACCAGCCACTTGGCACCCTGCCCAGCTACCCACCTGGGATCTTCTCCGGCGTGGCTGAGAACACTAGCTCCACCTTTCCATAGTCAGGGAAGCGGTCATCTGCAAAGAGAAACCGCATTGGAACAGGCTCGTCCCTCTGACCTGCAGCACCCGAAGGTCCCAAAGGACCTGCGTGGTCGCACTTTCTCCACCATGTTTCCTCCCTGACCATGGCCCATTCTCCTGATGTGAGTGACAGCTGCCAATAGCTATGTCTCAGGGAAAAGGTGGGGACACGCAGGACGCCACACCGCCCTCACCGCTGCAAGCGTTATCCAGCTCCTCCTTGCCCAGCACCAGCGCGTGGCCCTGCACAGCGCCCGTGTGGAACTGCAGGCGGAAGATGACGTCGCGTGTGGCCGAGCGGTACTTCTTGTGGTAGCATTTCACCTGCCAGAGGGAGGGAGAGGGGACAGGGCTGAGCCACGGAGCCTGCGCTTGGGGACCACATGTGGCCGAGGTAGGCTGGGGTGGCTGGAAGCTGACAGGGAGCTGCGACCTTGGACACGGGTGGGTGCAGGCGCCAAAAGTTCCCAAGCACCAAGGTCCCCAGATGGTCACCCGAATCCTTTCAGACCATGGGGCTGGAAGATACCTGAAGAAAGAAATCCTGGGGCCTCTTTTCTTAGATTTAACACCTGAATGTGACAAAGGGGTTTTTGGATCTAAACTTTCCATGTTCTGACTCAGTGTCATTCGGTTTGCACAAAGAGGAAGCGGCAGATCCTGGCTCTATGACCTGCTACACACTGTGACCTGCTGCGCACTGTCTGTGACAAGGATGGGGGTGGGGAAGAGGGAGGAGACACAGGCCCAAGGCCAGGGCAGACAGAGAGACAGACAAGCACTGATGTCCAGTGCCCACTATCCAGACACTCAAGAGGCAGGTGTTAAGCGAAGCCTTCCCAATCAGGCCACTGGGATCTGAACTGTGGCTTCAAGGAGCTGGGGTCCCTGGCACAAGTGGCCTGGTGGCTGTGCCCACAGCTTGGTAGAGGCGCCACTGGGGGACACTGGCCAGAGTTGGGCCCAGGCGTCATGTCCATCTTGACACGGGGGAGGGCTGCTACTAGGGAGGCCACTTTTCCTAAAGAAGACTTTATGTGATGTCAGATGACTTTAACATCTCATGCAACCAGGTGTGGTGGCGCACGCCTGCAATCTCAGCACTCTGGGATGCTGAGGCAGAAGGATCACAAGTTCAAGCCCAACCAGAACAATTTTCAAGACCTGTCTCAAAATGAAAAATGCTTAAAAATAAAATAAGAAGGGCTAGAGATGTAGCTCAATGCACAGGCCCTGGGTTTAATCCCCAGTACCACAAAAAAAAAAAAAAAGGTGTAAATAAGGTTCTGGGGGTCCTTCCAGTGCCACGCAGGAGCCGGGTGCTTTACCCCACTGAGGGCTGCTGGGTGCAGGACACGGATGGGGCCAGAGAGAAGAGGTAGGGGCCAGGGCCCTGGCACTGAATACAGCCAAAGCCCAGCCCTTCCCAGACGGGAGGAGCTGAGTCTCAGGGCTGCCAGCAGGTGCTTCCGCCAGGACAACAGCATTGCCCTCTCCATCTCCAGGAGCCCAGGATGCCCACACTGTCACTCCCTGCATCTCGGTTACACGCAGCCATTGACTCATCAGGCAGGAATCCAGTTCATGCCACAGGTAAGGAGGAGAGGTCGGCTCTGTGTGGCCTGGGGAGGGCATGCAACTATGGCAGCTACCCATCCCAGCAGAGTCTCCTGCTCCAAGATGCTTATTTACCACAACGTGAGGCCTCAGGTACTCCTGGGCCCATAGAGACAGGAAGAAGCCGTCCAGCCCCAGGTCGGCATTGGTGGGTCTCTGCACACAGTGCCCCAGCATGGCACTCCCCACCGATCCGCAGACAACAGCACTCCCTCCTGTCTCCCGACCAACTTGGGGGCGGGCTCCAGCTCTCCTGGGAAAGACTCTAAAACTGCAAGATTTTCCCCAGCCCGGAGTCCCCAGCACCCACCAACAAGGCAAGTCAGACCTTGAGGACAAACCGGTCCCCAACCAGGACCCCAGCTTAGCGATCCCTGGTGCCCACAGGGCCCAACAGTCACCCATCACTCCAGTCTTCGTAGCTAGAGACCAAGGGCGTTGGGCTAAGGACGCAAGTCCAGGAGCACCTGCCCCACGTTCAGTGCTCAGCCCCCAGCGCAGTCAGCCCCCTTCCCTCCCCGAGCTGGCCACTGTCCAAGGCCCTGCCCAGCCTCCCAGGAAGGAGCTGGAATCACGGAGCTGGAGCTCAAACACGGCCAAGGTGCACCAGCCACAGGGCCTGCATTGCGCAGGCCAGCTTGCCTGGCTCTCCCTCAGTGCTGACAGCAAAGTCAGCTGGTCTCCTGGGCAGTACGCTGGGCCACATGCCAGCCTGAGGGACCGGAAGAAGACCTGGACCAGGTTTTTGCCAAACAATGCAGTCCAAGCACAACAAAGTTGGGTCCCACGGCCTCTCCCGGGCAGACTCAAGAGGGCCACCGCCGCGTTCCCTGGTCTGATGCACGCACCCGCTCCAAGGACGACGCTGCTCGTCTGAGAGACCACTCAGGAGGCCTCGCCTGCGTTCACAGGTCCCAGAGCCAGCCGGCGTGAAGACAGGCCCAAGTGGCCACGCGTTTGCCCAGACAGGGGTGGCAAGATGGAGCGTGCTGGGAGAACAGCACTCACGAGTGCCAGCCCCGCAGAGACCGAGGGACAAGCTGGGTCAGGCCCGGGGCTCGGCGCCAGGTCCTGGGCCTGCCGCCCGTGCGAATTCCTGGGCAAGTGACAGGACTGGCAAGAGCACTCCTGGGACCTGGAGGTCCTGCCCTGTGAGAGCTGAGGACTAAAGAACCTGAGCTTCTGGGAAAAGCATGGTGCAGAGACAGGCAGGGTCAGCCGTGCAGGTGACGGGCCTGGGATGGGAGCCGTGGGGGAGACAACACTGCTGCTGGAGCCAGCAACCATACCACCCACTGTCCCAGATTCAGAGGGACAGCAGAACCCACCTTCCCAGGGTCATCCCAACCAGCCCTGCGGACACGCCCTTCACCCAGACACACGTTTTCTCTCCTCCAGGTCCTTTCCAACCCAGGGCTGCTGCCAAAACCTTCCTGGGAATTGAAACCACTTGCATACTTGAACCCTCCCAGACCGGGCCGTGACCCGTCCTCCTTCCTGGCGCAGCCTTGAGGACAGGCTGGGGCCAGGCCAGCTCCACTCTGGGACCTGCAGGTGCGCGTCAAGCCCTTGTGGGCCAGAGGCGGGGCAGGCTGAGGGCCATGGCGGGGTTGCCCGCGCCCCAGGTGGCCGTCTGGGTTCACCTGGAGGTGGGCCAGGGCTGCAGAGGAAGAACCTGGGTTGATTCTGCATTTCCAAACCCTGGGACCTCAGCACGGCGCCAACCATGGGGCATGGTGGCCACATCGCTCCAGGGAGCCCCATGGCCAGGGACGCGCTGGGTGCTGTTTCCGCCCCTGCTCAGCCCGGGGGTCACGTTCGGGGGGACCAACAGCGTGGACACTGAGCTTCAGCGCAGTGCAGGCTCCTGGACTGGGATTGGACAGCGGGCCGTGACACCAGGCTTCTGCCAGCGTCACCAGCCAGCGTCACCAGCCCTGCCTGAACCTGCTCCCACTGACCAGCCTGACAGGGTGGCGCCGGGAACTGGGGATCCGAGCATGGTAGGGTCACCTTGTCCAGGCCACAGACTGCGGGCAGCTGCTCCCCAGGAACACCAGGGACCAACCAGTGCCAAAGGCGCCCAGAGACCCTCAGCGCCGCAGGCCTCGGACCACAGGACCCGGCTGTATATGCAGACGGTACGTGTAGGCAGGAGATTCAGTTAAAGCATATCAGCTGGGGGCCGGGGCTGGGCTCAGTGGTGAGCGCTTGCCCGGCATGCACGAGGCCCGGGTTCAATTCTCAGCCCTACAAGAAATAGGCTTTAAAAGACCATGCCATTCGGATGAACTCTAGAGAGGGACCTAGGAGAGGAGCTTGGATCTGACACTGCAGAGACGACCTTGTGGCCAAGCCAAGCGCGGAGGCCGGGGAGACAGCAACACTGCCAGCACTTGGACCCTGGACCTGTGGCCTTCAGAACCGAGAGAAAAGACTCTTGTTTCCTACGGCACCTGGCCCATGGTGCCTCGCTGAGGTCAGACGTCCTTCTGGGTTTCTAACAACCGAACCGCTTAGCTAATCACTTCTGTGACGGGGCGAAGAATACTCACCCTCCCTGGCCGCCACCCCATCTCCCACCTCCCATCTGATAACGCTGCAGAAATTACTGCAGAGTGCACAGAACTGCAAATACAGGAAGAGGCAGCTGAGATGCAGGCACCCTGAAATATTCCGTGTGCTGACGAGAAGCGGGCAGGAAGAATGTCTCTCATCAGAAGCAACTCGCTCCAGGGGAGGCTCCCGCAGGAGCCTCGGAGACTCCGCTAAGCCCCACACCGGTACCAGCCCCTCAGCCTCCCTCTTTTTTCTTCTTCCTTTCTTTCATTTGGCCATCCAGGCCGCTGAACCTGAGGCCTTAGCACTGAGCTACAGCCCCAGCCGGTTCTTATTTTTGAGGCGGGGACTAGCTGGGCTTAAATCTGGGATCCTTCTGCCTCAGAATCTCCAAATGATGGCATCGCATGTGCACGCCAGCATTTCTGGCCGCCTCCCTGATCTTCCGGCTCATCTGCAGCTCAGCATGAAGGTCCTAGACTCAATCCCCGGCACCAGAAATATGTACACAAATAAATGAATGAATAAAGTCTGACTCAGAAGCAAATTTGGGGCGGTGATACCCAGTGAGGGTTCTGGGAAGCTTGCGAGATGGCAGCCTGCAGATGACCAACAAGAGGTAGAAGCGCCACAGACAGGCAAGAACAAGGCCACTGTGGCCACCAAGGGACGGGAGAGGGGGCGCCATTGCCAAGGAAGTGGAGGTGGGGCAGGGCGGAGCACAGCTACCCTCTCCTAAAACACGGAGAAGAGACAGCAAGGGGAAGGAGGAGAGTCCAGGGGACGGCGCACGCACGGAGAAGACCCAGAAGGTGTGCAAGAGGAAGGGCGGGGACTCAGCCCACGGCGACAGCATTAGGAGGGCCCAGGGAGGTGACTGGTCAGGGCTTGGGACCACAGAGCTGCAGCGCCCTTTCCGCCACATGTGAATGGGAGAAAGGGCTTCACCAGGTCCCAGCCTGTCCACACCTGGATCCTCCACTTCTGAAGTTCTGAAACCACTCAGTCCATGGTGTACTGTGAAAGTGGCCTCAGCAGAGGCCTTCTTCTCTGTTCCCTGCTCTGCTTCCCGGCCACCCTGAAATGAGCAGCTTTGCTCCATGAGGCCTTCCCCCATGATGTCCTGCCTCTTGGCACCTGCCAACCAGGGACTGAGTTCCCTGAAACCACAAGCCAAACTAAACCATTTCCTCCTCTCAGCCCCAAGGGATGGGTACAGTGCTCCTGGGGCTGGGGGCGCATCCAGAGGACCAGGCCGCAGCTGGCCTGGGGGCGACAGGTGCCTGCGATGCTTCAGTTCAGTGGCCATTTCCCTCAAGACCTGGGCTGCTCCCTCCCAGCCTCCAAAGTCCCTGCAGCCACGAGCCCTCGCCAGCCTCTTCTGGGTGTGGTGGGAAGCCACGAGCTGCACGAGTGTGGCCTTCTGGGTCGCAGACCTCCTGACGGTCACCAGAAAGGGAAGCAGCAAAAACCACTCATCCTCGAGGCCCCAACAGGCAGGCCCCAAAGACCCCACCAGCACCCCCGGAGCCCTAGTGGAGGTAGACACTGGCCACAGCCCCTTTGTCCAAGGACTCCAGGAGGGCCAGAGAAGGGCTGCCCTTGGGGCAGACGCCAGCAGCCAGGCAGGCTCTGCGCCCTCTTCGCCCACTCTGTCCCCCTGCGACACCCACCATCCCAGGCCTTCCTGGCCCCAGGGCCTCGGTCCTGGGGCAGAAGAAAGTTGCGGCGAACCAGCTTGGGCCTGAAGTTCCTCCACTCCAGGTCTGTTAGGAGCAGGCAGATGTTTGTGCAGCGCTCAGTATGAAGCCTGGCAGAGCTGGACCCTCAGGCAGTGGCCCTCACTGTCCTCCCAGCCTGAGTTGTCTCGCCTGCGGAATCCACCCAGGGCAGGACCCAGGACCTGCACACTGAGCTCCATCCCCAGCCCTTTATATTTTTTGAGACAGGGTTTCACTAAGTCGCTAAGCTACCCAGGCTGAGTTTGAACTTGTGATCCTGCTGCCTCAGTCCCCCAGAGTGCTGGGATTACAGGTGTACGCCACCACATCAGGCTTGTACTGTATCTTTAACAAAACTTTTTTAGTCAAAACTTTTAACCAACCACTGCCTTAAGGTAAAAGCCAGTTTCCAACATCCTGTGGTTTTTCCCAGGGGATGATTTAGGGTACTGTTTTAAAATGGAATCATTTTTCCCTTCGGGTCATTTTTACTAGGACAGTGGGTACAGTGGCTGCAGTGGCACCAGCACTCACCATGACATCCCCCTTCAGCAGCTGGGCAGGCTCTATGGCAATGCAGATCCTGCTCGGGCTCTCAGGGCCAACGTTGCTTTGGGATAAGCAAACAGGAGATCATCATGTGATGTCACGACACCACCCACGGAATGCATGTTTAAAAACGCACATAAATTAAAAACTCAGAAATTATACAAAATGTTCCAATACCCCAAAATCCAATTTCTAAGAAGCCACTCTGTGGCAATGTGTCAGAAAGGCTCCAGAGAACGTGGGGCGCCCCCAGGCCGCCCCTGTGCACCCTCCCTGCCTCACCCTCGCCCAGGATACAAGACACAGGCTGGGCCACTTACTAGATCCCGGACGTGTACACGGGCTGCATGGCCTGGTAGAGCTTCAGGAAGGGCCGGCAGGCTGCAAGAGACACAGTCGCGTTACTGTGGAGTCCACGCCACAGCGGGGTGCGGCCAGCCACCAGAGCCCCTCGGCTGCAGGAAACCACGGCGCCCCCTGGAGCCGCCACGCCACAGAGCTGCGGGGCACCTGGGCTTGGCCTTTCCCAGGCCCTCGGGGCTCTGACAGTGGGAGCCTTATTTATTTACTTTCAGTGGTACCACATTTGAATCCAGGACCTTCCCACTGAGCTACAACCCCAGCCCTTTTTTGTTTTCTAAGACAGGGTCTCCCTAAGCTGCCTCAGTTGGGTTTGAATTTGCAATCTTCCCGCCTCAGCCTCCCAGAGGCTGTGATTACAAGTGTGTGCCCCATTATGCCCAGCGGGGTTACTGTAAGAAGCAGGAGCAGCAGGGACCCTGGAATGAGTGGAGGAGACTCGTGTGCTGGCCCCAAGGCCCTGACCACAGGCTGCAGGGCCAGGCCGACAGTGGGCTCTCCAGGGTCCACACCAGGGACATGGTGGTGTCTGTGACCCCACCACTGGGGCCATGTACACAGGCAGGGCTGCGACTGTGACCGGGGCAGGGTGCAGACCTGGACGTCATGGGAGGATAGCAGAGGGATGGGGACACAGACGGGGATGGGGACAGGCACGGGGCGTACAAGCCAAGAGCATGGAGGGCCTGAACTGAGTCGGCCTGGAAGTGACTCACCTCCGCCGGCGTCGAAGCTGGGGGTGCCGCGCAGCACGACGTAGTGTAGGAAGAGGGGCGCAGTGTTCATCTTGACGGAGCCCGACAGCAGCCCGCTGAGGAACTGCACATACCTGCGGGTGAGGCTGCTCAGACCCCCGTCTGCCCGGGCCCGCGGGGGCCGCACCTCCTGGGGTCGTAGGGAGACCCCGCTCTGCGGATGCAGCCCGCACCCCAGGGGCCCAGCCAGAGGCAGGGGACACCGGGGAGACCAAAGCGCCAGCCGCCCTGTACCGGCTTCATTGTCAGTGGGACTTGGTGAGGCATGGGGGTTTCTATCCACCTGGTGTCCCCCCAGACCAGAGACCGGGGCTGCAGTTGGGGTCCTGGGGTGTTTGGTTTCCCACAGAGCCTGAGCTCAGCACGGCACCTGGCCAGGCTCCTCCCCACAGTCCCAGAGTGGAGAGGGACCAGGGCACTAGAATCCATGTGACACCAGCAGCTGCCCAGTGTCTGCGATGCAGTGCTAGAGACCACAGCCGGGGGGAATCAGACTCGCCTATGAAAGGTCAGAGTGTAACTTTCCTCTCCCAGACACAAGGCCATTCTGCCGTTGCCCTGGCCGCTCTTGCACAAATCTCCGCTGCCTGGCTCAGAATAAAACTGCAAAGTTTGCAGGTGATGGCCCCATGTTACAACCGCAGAGGCCACACACCAGGAAGGAATGAGGCCTGCGTCTCTGCGCCACCTCTCCCCCTGCTCAAGCAACTCTTGAGCCAGCCCACGGGGCAGGTGGCAAAAGACAAAGTCCTGCCCCCCCCCCCCCCCGCTGCACCCCGACACTTCCAAGGCCATGCCAAGGAGGAGAGAAGAAAAACTCTCTCTGGCTTCAGGAAGCTGCAGATATAAGACAGGGATCAGCCCATGGTGACCTGGGGCCCTGTGTCAATAAAGTTTTATTGGAACACGGCTATGTTCACTCACTTCCTGCAGCCGACAGGCACTTCTGTTTCTATAAACAGTGGTGACCTCAAAGCCATAAAGCCAGAAGCACCATCCCCAGCCTCTAGGTCCAGGTCGCCTGTGCTGCCGCCCAGCTCAGAGAAACAAGGCCCAGCTACGGGGGTGGAGCCCCACTCCGGGGGCAGGAGAAGCAAGGGACTCCGGCTGACAGGAAGGATGTTCTCTTCTGCCCTGTGGTCAAGGACATCACCCAAGAGTGCTGTCTGGGGTGGTGCAGGGGGCAGAAGAGGCCCCTCCCACCCCTCTGCTGGGTAGTAAATCCCACTCACCTCTTCCCTTTGGGGCCAGGGTGAAAACCTACCGCTTCTGTGAAGGCTGCATCAACGCTGAGACTTTGTCATTGTAAAACTTCTTCATGGCGAACCTGTCCAGGGCCTGGTCGGCACTGGGGAACACAGAGAGAGAAGGGAGACTCAGCTCCACGGGACTCCCACCCTCACAGTGGGCTGGCCAGGACCTGCATCCTGTGGGTGCCCCACCCCTCTGGGAGCCCTGCTCTTTTGCAGCAACTGAGTGCACTCAGCCAATGTCATGTCCCTATGGAAATGTGTACAGATCAAAGTGGCAGTAGGGCCTAGTGCTGCACACCTGCAATCCCAGCACTCTGGGAGGCTGAGGCAGGAGGATCCCAAGCTTGAGCCTAGCCTGGGTAACTTAATGACTTAGCAAGACTATGTCTCAAAATAAAAAATAAGAAGTCTTGGGGATGTAGGTCAACAGGAAGGCCCTGGATTCAGTCCCCCACTATCACAAAATACATAAATAAAAGAAGGAAAACGGGGGCGGGGGGGAGGGCCACGCCTACAGAGCCTGAACTTCTAGGGCCAGGCTCAAGGACTGTTAAGGATGGGGCAACCCTGGGTGGGCAGGAAGTATCTGAGGCCCCAGGGCCACACAACTCCCCGCTGGGACTGGAGAGCGACCCTAAGCCTCAGCTCCATGCAGGGTTCACAGAGCCCCCGAAAACTTCGAGGCACTCCTGGGTCCTCGGATCTGAGTTCATCACAGATCAGATCGCAGTGAGACGTCACAACTGGAGTCATGTGCACCAAGAGCTGCCCTGAAAATTGGAGAGAAGTGTGGTCCTCTCCTTAAAAAAATGCACATGCACCCCTGCAGAAAAAACGCTGCGTCCAGCAATCGCAGTCACTTGGGTCATCACGCACAGAAGGTCCAGGTTGGCCTGAAGCGTTCACCCACTGCACGGGAAAATCTTTCAAGTCCAAACATGCAGTTACAAACTCACTCGTGCACTGGCACGCATGCACTTTTCTGAAACTCACTCGTTTAATTAAACGCTAAGAATAGATCTGAGGCAAACTTAATATTCAGTGGTTCCAGGCTCATCAGGGCTCATAATACTCGCCCTGGCTCTGTCTTTGAACCATTCTTCTCACGGCACAGACACAAGAAGCCTCTCACTCAGTGACCCGGCATCTGTTTCCTGCTGTTTGCAGCCCATGATAAGGGCTCATGTGCGTGTGTGTCTCTGCTTCTGAAACAGAAGCTAAAGGGTCCGTGGTGGACATGGTGAAGCACAAACATGGAGCAAGAGCTCATTCATCGCAGCGAGCTCTAAGGACAGAAAGCCGGGAATCGAAGTGGGCAGGCAGAATCTTGGACGCTAAACGCCCTAATCCTGGTATCTGTGGAGCAGCACGCAGCAGCCACCAAGGCAGGACAAGAACAGGCCAAGGACAGGGCACTCGTGTGCAAAAGCAGGAAATGCTGGGCCACCGCCACCCATGGGGCGGAATCCTGGGGCGGCCCCTGTGCAGAGCCCGCCTGCTCGGTGTGGCCTTCGGGGCAGCAGAGGGACCATCGTGACCAAGGACCCCGCCTGTTTGGCTGATCTTCCCACAGGAACTCCGATTTTCGCTGGGAGCAGGGCTTCCTCCCTGGAGGCTGCCCCTCCCCTGTGCATTTCCAGAGAACTATCAGCCCTTCCCAGGCAAGGTGCAGGTACAGATCACAGGAGTGGGCTTCTGTCTCTTCCGCAAACAGGAGTCCAGCTCATCAAGTGGCTTTGAGAGGACGGGGCGGTCTCACAGACAAAACACAGGGAGTGTATTTTCTTTCCTTTGCTGGAGGTTGTAGGATCAAATCCCCAGGCCTATTGCTGAGCTACAGCCCTAACCCACACCTGCTTCCTACACTGGATACAGCTGGATAGAGAGGCAGCCTCAGGGTCGGGATGGACCACCCCTGCCTGACATCAGAGCCTGGAACGAGGCCAAGTGCCTTGTGACTTCATGGTGGCCATCACACCTGCACAGAGCCTCCGGGCGCTCCGCCAATGTCCCACCCCCGCAACCTGGCCTGGGCCTGGCTTCGCACTCTGGGATGTGAGATTGAGAGCAAGCGGCACAATGACTCTGAGCCTCGGTTTCCTCATCTGGACAGTGGGAAGACAACCACCTAGCTGGGAGGAGCAGGCAGGAGAAAACGGAACATTCAGCAATCTTCCCAGAGGCCTGGCCATGGAAAACTGGTGTCTGTCACCATCGCTCTCCACAGGGGTGACTCAACCTGCTGAGTGTGCCCCCAGGACACTGGCCTCTTGCTACTGGAGAAAAACTGAGCTCACTCCCTTTGCACACTTGTGCGGACAGCCTTCCCATCCATCACTCGGCATCTCAAACAGGAAACACTTTCTGCACAAGTCTGAACCCTTACACGGAAGCCAGGTTCAGACACAGCCCGTCCAGGGCCTGGAGCCCAGACTCCTCCGAGATGGCTCCCACAGGCCAGCCCGCCCAGCCCAGCCTGTCCTACCTGGCCGAGACATTGGTGAAATGCATGTAGGATGAGATGACCACTCCGATGCGTCCTTTCCCACCCTGCAGGGACAAAAAGATGAAGGCATGTTCTCTAGAATCCCACGGCAGAGATGCCAGCCGACAGGAGGATGCTCAGTCGGGGACAGAATGGCAGGTGCACTTTCAAGAAAGACCAGCCAGAGCCCCTCTGCCCTGCCCCTCACACGGGTCCACGGTGAGGTGTCGGCCAGGGCCTCCACAGGACCCAAGGACAGGTCCCCACAGCCACAAAGTTCTCATTGCCACTGAGGGGAGAATGAGGCACTCAGCGTGACTTAATCGCCTGGGGAAGGTGGGGGGTGCTGCATCCACAGCTCAGAGCTCACCCACAGACTCCCCAGATTCCTGGGGACATCACCAGGCCAGCGCTCTACACTCCCAAACATCCAGGCACCCCTAGCGGGCCTCCAGCTTATGCACAGTGGGGGGCACCTCGGAATGGGCATTGCCCACCACAGCCACAGACATACACAGCCCAGCACACAGGGCAACACCATCGAGCAAGGAGAGCCACACGATGGCCACCCCTGCCTAGAGCCTCAGCCTGAGTCTGCAGGAGTCACACCCCTCGGCCAGCTCTGCCCAGCACCTCTCCCCTGCGGCCCTGGAGCTGAGAGTAAATGCTCACACTTTTCACGAAGAAAGCAACTTTACAAAAAAAGATAGACTCTACTGAGTAGGAAAATTACACTTAGTTCGAATGTGGGTGTCCATCCATCTACACCCGTTGGACCACGGCCACCCACTTCCTCCACACACGCAGGCCGGCGCCCAGACTGTGAGAGCAGGCGTGAGAAATGCCAGCAAGACTGTGCAGCCTGCAAAACCTAAAAACCTCAAATGAGACCCTCGCCGGCTGTTGTGAGAAAAGTATATCGCCCAGGGTGGAATCAGAAAGCCACAGTGATAGCGCCGCTGGGATGTGGCCTTTCTACACGATGTGTGGCTCCCCCATTACTGCTGAAAAGGAGCACACTAGCAAATCCAAGTTAAAATCCTGATCCACTGACAATCGGATCCAGATGTCACTACGAGGAAGCCTGTCTCTGTCCTGGCAAAGTTGGGGACACCTGGTAGATCGGCAATCCCTTGCAGGTGAACCCTGGCACGTGCAGTTATAACTAACTGTACCACTCCAGACACATTTCTGGCCTAAAATTATGCTCATTTTAAGAACAGAAGTTCACCTATAAGAAAACAGCACCACACAGACATATATGTGGTCGCATTCACTGCTGATAGCTTCAATCAGTTATTTTTGTAGCACTAAGTTATAGACAGATAAAGAAAATATTGAGAGATTCAGGGAAGAGACAGAGAGCAATACAATAATAGTGGAGATTTCAATACCCCACTTTCACCAGTAGACAAAGCATCTAGAGAGAATCAATTAGAAGAAAAATAGAACACCAAACTTAAACTGCACGCTGGACCAAAAGGCCCTCTGACACACTCGGGATACGCTTGTCTGTGTTGTGGATCACAGGCGATTCCACAGCGTGTAGCTGGTATTAGGCTACAAAGCGAGTCCCAGCAGGGCTGAGAAGGCTGGAATCATGTCAAGTATCTGTGCTGGCTTCCACGGTATGAAACTATAAATTAGCAACGGGAGGAATCTTGGAAAGGTCACAAATATGTGGAAGCTAAACAAGCTCATGAACAACCACTAGGTCAAAGAGGAAATTAAAAGAGGAATTTAAAAATATCTGGAGACAAAATTGTAACACCACATACTAAAATTGATGGGGGCGAAGCGGAAGCAGTTCCAAGAGCAATAAGCATCTCTGAGTGAGAAGAGGAGAAATCGCAAACAAATAACTTAACTTGATACCCCCAGGAACTAGGAAAACACCAAACTGTACCCAAATCAAGTAGAATTAAAGAAACAGCAAAACGAGATAGAGCAACAAAATTGTTGTTGTTGTTGTTGTTGTTAAATTGATGAAGCTTTAGCAAGACCAGCTAAGAGAAAATTCAATTAAATGAAAACTGATGAAAAGGGACAGAGACACGAAGGGTCACGGGACACCCTAGCAGAATGGATCAACTCAGACACACAAGCTGCACAGTGCAACCAAGAACAGAGCAAAAGCGCGCCCAAACTGAGGAAGAGGAAGGAGGAGGTAAGAGAAAGTCTCCTGTGGAGGAAAAGTCCAGGACCAGAAGCCTTCAGGGATAAATTCTACAGTGAAAATGCTGCTACTGGCCCTTCTCAGAGTCTTCCACAAGCCTGAAGAAGAGGGAAAACTTCCAGCCCATTTTACAGGCCAGTGTTACCCTGATAGGACACTTCTTTTTTGTTTTCTGACTGTTCTTTTCTTCAGTCATGTCTGCATGATGCTCTCATTCATCCACGGAGCGGGCACATGCACAGGACACATCTGAATCTTTTGATGTCCCCTTCCCCTCCCATGTTTTCCCTTGAAAGAGCCAGATAGTAAATATTTTAGGGTTTGAAGCCCTCGGGTCTTGCTCCAAGTCCTCAGATCCACATAGATGTATGTAAAGAACGGGCAGCCGCATTCCAATCTGACCCTATGAATGAAATCTGAACTTCATAAAACTTTCACACAGCCATGCATAGCACGCCTGAAATCCCAGCACTTGGGAGGCTGAGGCAGGAAGATCACTGCGAGTTCAAGGCCAGCCTACACTACAGAGTGAGACCTGTTTAAAAAATCAAAAATAACTTTTCACATAAAAACAACCCTTGGCGCTCAGGTTGTAGGGCAACTGGCGGCAGAAGTAGCTCCTGTCCATGGTCTTTCTCCACGGCGAACAGTCTTTAGGACTTGGACAGTTAAGTCACTGACAGTTGACCACACGGATTCTGTGCGTATTCGTCACCAGGACTCCCAAACAAAGGCGGGAGGGGACCAAACCTCCCAATTCAGTGCTAAGGGAGCAAGGCCGAACCATCCCCCAAGCCAAAACCCTGGTCAGACAGGAGAGGGGCAAGGCCCGCCCCCGCCCAGCCAAGATGGACCCAGCTATGCGGGGCATCCCAGGCACGTACGGGGTCCGGCATTCTGCAAAGCTGGCGGATTCCGGCCCATGTCAGCAATTCTGCCCACGACCATCCTCCTCAGTGATTTCACAGGGCAAGGGCTCAGCTCACAGCTGAGCTCCTGAGTGTGTCAAAGGGGGGGTGCAGAACCCCACAGTGGTCACCGAGAGGAGGTGGCAGCTTCATCACTGGGGACCCACCAACTTCGAACAGTATTAAAACTCCTGATTTAGAAACTAAAGGGGAGAAACTTAGGGGAAGCAGGAGGAGTAAAAATGACCAAGATGTGATATGTACCAATTCCCTGAGATGAATGGTATTACCATGTATCACCATATGTACAACGGAGTACTACTCAGTCATCAAGAAGAATAATTCGAGTCATTTGCAGGAAAACGAATGGACCTGGAGATCATAATGCTAAATGAAATAAACCAGACACAGAAGGTTAATTATGGCATGGTTTCCCTTACCCCGAGAAGCCCAAAGTGTACATAAAGGGCAAAATAAAAGACAGGTGATAGGAAACAGAGGGGAGATCTTTGGAGATGGGAGGGGGACCTGGAGACAGAGGGAGATGAGAGGGAAATGAGGGGAAAGGGAAGGAGAAAGAATTAAGATGCAATATTATATGCGCCCTTTCCTCAAAATGAATATATTCATTACGTATTGCAAACCTGTACTAATAAAAAAAAATGGGGACTGAAAAAAAATCTTATATTTATATATATTCATTCTGTAAAGCAACATTTATACAGGGGACTGATTACCACATATTAAAATTATGCTTAAAAAAAAACGACCTTATGATCCAGCAATCTGACTACTAGGCACACATTCAGAGAAACTTGTGCAAGCGCATGTCTACAGCAGCTCCATTCACAACCGCCTAGAGTGAGGTCCACCCCAGGGCCAGCAGTGAACGAACAGAAAGAGAACATGTTAGCCCGGCGCAGTGGCGCAGGCCTAGGAGGAAGGATCGTCACAAGTTCAGGGCCCACCTGGACTACAGAGTGAGACCACGTCTCAAAAGAAAGCAAAAGAAAAAAAGAAAGAAATCCTGTCATTTCTGACAATATGGAGACCTTGGAGAACACAATGCTGAAAAATTCCCTTTTTTTTTTTTTTTGTTGGTTTCTTTAGGACAAGCAGAGAAACCAACGCACATGGCACATGGTGATGCAGCTAGGCTCACGCACGCGACCCGCCCTGAGGGCCACACCAGTCCTCAAACTGTGCAGCCAGAGGGACCCGGGGACCCTGGAGTGCAATGGACGGGGCTCACCCTGCAGTGAATGACGACCACATGCTGCGGGTCGCTGTTCAGCCAAGACTCCTGCGCCTTGCAAATGGTACACATCTTGTCCAGGGGCGGCGCATGCAGCTCCGGCCAGCCCACGTCCATGATCTGCAAGGAGAAACAATGCCTGCCTCAGTTCCCTTCTCTTGACGCCTTCAGAGCCATCGTGTCAGGACTTCTTTACTGCTACGATTCACCTAGGAGCACTGGCTGACGCCGTGGTGCCAGGGCCCCTCCCTGGGAAGGGAACAGTGTGTGTCTCGCTGCCCACAGGCCACACCGCCTCCAGGGCCAGGGGGCCTGTGCAGTGGGTGACAACGCCAGGACACAGTTCAGAGGCACCAGGGTGTGGGCCTGCATGGCACGGATCTAAGGCCGCAGTCCTGGTCCAAGCCTCCGCCGCGCTTCCTCTGCTGGGGCTGAAAACCAGAGAAGGGCCGCCGGGAGCCACACCCGACCTGTGCTGGCAGTATGGCAGGGACGGACAAGTCCTCTCCTCAGTGCTGGGGACACAGCCCACTTCTCGGAGACAGGAGAGTGCGGAGCGCACCCAGACCCCAGACGGCCATTCCAGCTGGGGGCAGGAGCCAAGAGCAGGGCTCCAAGCTTCCCCGCACTCACTGTGGTGTTGAGTGTCCTTTGCTCTCTTAGGAGGCAGGGGAGGCAGCACTTTATCTTAATAAAAAGCAGCAGAAATAGTGTAAAGCGGGTTGGAAGCTTCGGAAAACTGCCAGGAAGCAGGACGGTCAGACCTGCCTCCCCATGGAAGGAGTCCACGAGACACCAGGGTCTCACGCTGCATGCGCTCACCGCCATGTGGGGGAGGAGTCTGAACCTGCAAACTGTTTCAGATTGCAGGGTCTGGGGAATTCTGCAGTATTCCCACAGACACTCCTCATTTGGCAGCCCCAATCCAGAAACCCTGCAACTGGAAATGCTCCAAAATCTAAAACTTTTTAAGCATCAGTCAGGGCTCCAAAAACTCAGATTTCAGAGAGCTGTGAACTTGGGGCTTTTGGGTCAGGGATGCTCCAGCTGTATTTTTCTATTCCAATGGTTGCAAAACATTGCAACATATATAATAAACATTCCAACTTATAGAATACCCAAAATATATGTTTCCACGTATAAAATGTGGAGTGTGGGGTATAGGACGTATGTGTGTGCATGTGCACACGCAAGCATACCAAAACTTATACTTACACAGTCTTGACATTTTCCCCTAAATTTTTCTACTGAAAATAATTACAGACAGAGAGGACTGTTGTGACTACAAAGAGGTGGTGATAGAGATGTACTCTATCAGGTTGTAGTGGTTACACAAATCTGTACCCATGATAAAGTGGCAGAGAAGGGCACGTGCATGCACGAGCACGCGCACACACACACACATACACATACACGCAAAGGAAGTAAGTGCATCTGAAACTAGTGACAGGTGCATAAGGGCCGTGGGCGACACCAACGTCACCTTGCTGGCACCAGCGTTTTACTGCAGGTTAACATCCCCTATTCAAACATGTGCAGCCCAGTGTGTGCAGAATCTTGGGTTTTTGCAGACATCAAAATATTTGCATATACAAACTAGGTGTCTCAGGGCCGCAACCCAAGCCTACACATGACACTTACCTGTGTCTCCTACGCCTTACCCAGATGACCTAACAGAAACTCCACACAATATTGTAATAATTTTGCACACGATTAAAGTCCCATAGTGTGGGAATTTCCACTGTGACACTGCGTCCGTGCTTGAAGTTTGGCATTTTGAGGCACTTTGGATTTCAGATTTCCTGAGTAAGGATGTTTAGCCTGCATTTGTTTTCAGGATGCCAACACTGGGGAAGACCAGGTTAGAGGTACACAAGACCTCTCTTGACTATTATTGCAACTTTTTATGCATCAATAATTATTTCAAACTAAAAAATTTGTCTATTTTAAAATATCCCAACTGGCTATGCTGATACACACCTGGAATCCCAGCACTCTGGGAGGCTGAGGCAGGGGATGACAAGTTTGAGTACAACCTGGCACACTGTGAGACCCAAGCTCAAAAAGTAAAGAAGGGCTGGGGATGTAGCTCAGCGGGAAGGCCCTGGGTTCAGTCTCCAGTGCCACACACACACACACACACACACACACACACACACACACACAAAATCACATGTCAAGTTCCTAATGCCCTGTATCATCACATTGCCCAAAAACCTGTAACAAGCTACTTTTGCATGAACAGAACAAGCGTTGCTTACATTTTACAAAACTCAGAATACAAAGGACTGAAGTCCATACCTTTGGGTTGAGCTTCGCCAGGTCAAATCTCTTCTCCGAAAGGTTCAATACCTACAAAGGGCAGGGGGGAGCTTTCAGATAAATCGTCCACTTGAGATGAAAAACACAGCAGCATTGGATCAAAATGTACTGATGTGTACCTCAACACAAGATGCAAACCGAGAGAAGGGTGCCACACCGAATCCTCACAAATCCCACATGCACACTAACGCTAATGGAGGCTAAAACAGGCACTTTACCATATTACTATTTCTTCCATTCTACTAGCTACAAAACAGTCCAGTACACAGGATGCACACACACAGCCCCACAGATCCGATACACGGGGCCCAGCTCTCCTGGTCTTGCTCAAGGGGAACAAGGCAAACTCTGGGCAGGGCAGCCTCACCTCCTCAGCACAGATGTGAGTGGCAAATACCGGCGTGGTGGTGCACACTTGTACTCCCAGCACTCTGGAGGCTGAGGCAGGAGGATCAGCATGAGTTCAAGGCCAGCCTGGGCTACATAGTGAGTTCAAGGCCAGCCTGGGCTACATAGTGAGTTCAAGGCCAGCCTGAACTATACAGGTCTCAAAAAAAAAAAAAAATTCACTATAGTAAAAGACACACTGGTATGAATCCCCCTCAAAATCCTCTCCTTCACCTCCAACACACTCATCCCATCGTTCCTGCCACTTCCCGCAGCAGCTCTGGAGTTGTCTCTCCCGAGTGTCTGTACTCGCACTGTCCTGGCTGCCTCGATGTCCTGAATCTATTGAAAATGTTTCTCTTTCATGGTCGTTTTGACTTTAGAGAAGAGTCAGAAGCCACACAGCGCCAATCCCGGGAATACGCTAGATGAGGACACAGCATCATGTTTTTACGAGTCTGTGTTTTCACTGGCTGGTACTCAGCAACAGCTTTCACTGTATTTTTTAATCACACCTTACAAAGTCACTCAACGAAAGACCTGCGTTAGAAGGTGGCAGGAACAATGGGATGAGTGTGTTCAAAGCAAAGCCAGGTATTTTGAGAAGTTCGTGGCAACATGTCTTTTATTGTAATGAATTTTTCTTTTCTTTTTTTTTTTTAGATAGAATGCTGCTATGTAGTTCAGGCTGGCTTGAACTCACTATGTGGCCCAGGCTGGTCTTGAACTGGGGGCGATCTTCCTGCCTCATCCTCCCAAGTCCTGGGATTACAGGTGTGCACCACACCCAGCAATTGTAATAAATTTTAACGTCAACACTCACCATGTATCTTGATCACCCCTTATACACGGCAGCCCAGGCCAGAGAAGGACAGAACTCAGACCCAGCCTGAGCCTCCCCCAAGGTCTCTGTGGAATCAGAGCTGCTACAGACTCTTGCTAAACACTCAGTATATCAGAAACAATAAAGACAACAGAGACAGGGCTGGAGGAGGCAGGGCATGGGCCAGGTCGCCGAGTCCCACCCATAACGGAGGGGAGGCTTCACCCTGCCAGGGGCTCTGCTCAGTTTCAGCCCTGGCCCTGCTGCCTCCTGGGCCCACTCTATGTCAAATGCCAGCCTCAGCAGCAATGCAGGTGCTCCTCCTTGGAGGGCCTGGGATACTACATGGAGACAAGACACCTCACCACACACCCACCCTGATGGGCTTGTGAGTTCTGTTGAGTACATGTGGAGAAGGAGAAGAGCCCATCATCAGATCTACAGTGTCCCCCAAAGTGTCCGTGTGTGGACACCGATGGGTCATGGGGCACCATGCTCATCAACAGACTCATCCACAGGTGAACTGCTGGCCGAATGTCCTCTTAGGAGGTGGGGCTGGTTGGAGATGGTCACTGGGGTGTGACCAGGGAGGTGGATTCTTGCCCCAGTGCCTCCCTCCTTTCCCTGCTTCCTGGCCACCATAGATTGAGCACCTTTCCCTCTGCCGGGCCCCTCTGCCTTGGAACCAGCCGACCACGGACTGAATTCTATAAAACCGTGAGCTAAAACGAACCCCTCCTCCCTTAAATTGCAGGTTTGGGTACTGTGTCACAGGGATGGGAAAGCAACTGGCACAGACCCTCTGTGACAGGCCCTGTAGGGCAGCAGCCCAGGCCGCCCCTTCCTATCCACAGCAGGTCATGGCCAGCGCGGGAGGGGCAGAGCCTGAGGGTGGAGACAACCCTGGAAGCTGCGGGACTCAGTCCTGTGGATGTGTCCCCTCGGGCCAGCAGTAGCATGCAGAAGGCAAGAAGATGACGACACCCTCCCTGTTGCTCCCAAGACAAGGGGCGGCATGGGAGAGGTGCGTGGGAGCTATGGGACACGGCAGAAGGATGCTCTGCAGCTCTGTGGGGCTCAGGGATGGGGACCAGGGCTGGAGGAGGGAGGCGAGACCCTGCTCTGCAGCCACCCACACATGGCTCCCTGGCCAACATCCCCAGGCTGTGATCCTGGGCCGTCCGCCCCTCTGTCCCCAGCCAGGCCATTGAGGCCGCGTGGAACGTCAGCGCCACCTGCCGCTCACCAGGTAGTTGTCCCCGTGCTTGGACTTGAGCATGCGTGTAACCTCTTGCAAGCTGTACAGGTAGGACTCCTCAGAGCAGCCAGCGGGGAAGGACATGGCGATGATGCGCTCCGTGATGTATGTGAGGTCCAGCTGGTGGCCGTCCGCCATGGTGGGGCTCGGGGCTACAGGCCTGCAGAAGAGGAGGGGCTCATCAGCCAGCGGGAAAAGGGAACCAGAATGGACACCCACCACCAGAGGTCCACACAGAACCCGAGACAGCACCAGGGATTGCTGAACACTGCACACCAGCTACGCCATCCTCTGCCACAAGGAGGGCGCAGACCCAAAACCCCCGCCCCGGGGTCCGTGGGCCCACACGGCTGCAGGCTACAAGTGGCTGGGGCCAGCGGGGCAGCCTGTCCCCCACAGAGTCTCCCTCCCTGCTTCCTTTCACAAAGCTCAAAAACATAAAAAAATTGTTTGGCAAACCTTCACACACCCCTCACCCAACCAGCTCACCCCTGCAGGCTCCTCCGGCACTTTAACTGCCCTGAAGCAATCTCAGACCCCGCAGCGCCGGTATCTAAAAACTACAGGCACTTTCACAGGGGCAGGACAAGGCCGTGACCATGTCTAACAGGAGCTCACAACACCAGATAACCAAGATCGCAAATTTGGTTTCCAGCTGAGCTGCTCACAGGAGGGAGGATCCACACTTTTCCCAAGGGTGTTGCTGTTTTCACTACCTACTCATCACATACGAATGTAAAAAGCTCTTGATTATTTCTAAAAATCATGGCTGATCTTTTAAAGCACTGATTTTATAAGATCAATTGCTTCCTAAGGCCATCACACCCTACAGCGGTCCTGTCCCGAAACCCTTCAGTGACCCTCGCAGGCCTGGGGACTGCCCAAGAGCTCCGCCTGAGCCCTCGGCCCAGGAGAACTTGGGTACCCGGGAGAGACAGTAACACTGTCTCCTCCACCCCGGCCTCCGGACACGGACCCTGAACCCACTGTCACCTTTGGTCACTGACGCGGGCAGAGCCCATGCCTGCGACTCCTGAGGACCTGGTTCTGTGCCTAGCACCATGCGGTCACCACAGCATCAGGCCCAAGTCTCCTCTCTGGAGATCCACCTGCAGCCAGGCGCACAGGGACACACAGCCCTCGGGGACACTCACCGCGAAGGCTTGTCACAGCAGAGAGGAGCTGACGGTGCGGAGCTCGCTGGGGCCTGCAGAGGACGAGACAGGAGTCATTCTGAAGCGGCCTTCTGTGCCAGCCCTCGGGGCCCTGTCACAGCCCGAGAAGGACCATGGACAGCTGCGTGACGGTAAGCTGCCGTCCACGGGAATCCAAGCGCAATGACCTCCACCAGCCCCTCTCCACCTGGGCACTTCAGGCCACCCAGGGACACAACTCCCACGACCCCCAACAGGACGGGGCTGGGCCAGGGGAGCAGCGGGGCAGGGGACACCGTCGCTGTGACAGGCTTTGTTCCTGGCACAGGGCCACCAACCCCCCTTAGGCCTTGCTGCTGTCCTTGTTGCACCACTGTGTTCAGAGAACCAATTAATCGGGGTCGTCCGGCAGACCGCAGAGGCCCCCAGACCGGTGCCTGCGGCCACGCAAGGCACAAGCTCAGGCTGGGGTGGCAAGCAGGCGGGCATTCGGCAGCTTCTTCATCCAGGAGTCCAGCCCAGCCTGAATCTGCGAGGCCGGCATCACCACCTTACATCCAGGTCAGTGCAAGGACCCAGAGAGACAGTCGTGATGAGGCTGTGGTGGCTCCTAGGACTCGACAGCCCCAGGGCTCTGTTACCTGCCCCACCCACTGTGTCCCTCACAACAGACCTTACTGGGGAGACCTGAAGTTCAAGGAAATCTCTGCTGGTCCACAGTGCAGGCCCGCGTGGTCAACCCGCTTCTCCCCAGGTCCTGCGGCCCAGGGCGATGGCGCCAAGCCCACCTGCCCAGCCCCAGAGACCAAGCCCCAGCCGGCTTCCTGCCCGATGCATGGGCTCCTCCCTCCTCTAGCAGAGTCTAATCACACCTTAGTCCGTGCGTGCGGAGAGCGCAGAGGGCCCGGAAGGCCAGACCCCAGTGAGGCCGAGCCGGCAGGTCCAGAGCGCTGCCCACCCCCGTCTCCCCGGGGGCTGGGAGCTCTTCCCAGCCTGTGACCCAGCGATGGACCGGGGCTGGAGGCCACCAGCAAAGAGGATCCAAAAAGGATTCCACCGAGAGAGCAGAGGCAGTCTGGCCGCCGGGTGGGTCTCCACGCAGTGGTCAGTGTAGTAACTTCTGAAGTCACAAACACACATCTGTTTTGCTAAGGCTGCTATTTTTTTTTTTAACTTGAAGCAGGCACAGCAGCGGCAGTTCTGCAGCGGGGCTGCAAACCCGGGGAGGGTGGAGGGAGGTCAGGAAGCCCTGCACTTCTGGGCCCCGCACGTTCAGAGACGGGAAAGGACGGACGGCAGGTGCCCGAGGTCCTGGCAGATGGACGCAGAGGGCGGGGGAAGGACCGCGTCACCACCCGCTCTGCAAGGAGCCACCCAGGAAGCCAGAGTCCCGAGAGCCGCCTCTTCCTAAGGGGAGCGCTGGGAACCCTACACGTCCAGCTCGACATGCAGCTCGGTCCAGGACAAGCTTGCCCGGCGCTGGCACAGACTCGGCTTCCTCCCCCATGTCCTCTAGGGCTGGGCTGAGGGAGCAGTTCCCAAACCCTGCGAGGGCAGCGGCAGGACTCGGCATGGGGCAGACTGCACGGATGGGTGGGACCTGGGCCCGGGCTTTCATGAGCCTCGGCGGATACATCTGCAGAAGGGGACCATGTGTTCCCTCAAGCCTCATGCACAAAGACAAGGGCGGCCGGGGCGCCCTGGTGCCCCCTTGACATGTGGCATGTCACTGTGACGTGTCCCTGTGAAACCGCATGACGCCTCTTTTTCCCGGGGGTCACTGCTCGGCGCTGAGCCACGGACGCAATGAGGAAGGTGCCACAGGCTGCCCCACAACGAGCAAACCCTCACCCAGCTCCCCTCACCCCGCAGGGCCACCTCCCGAGATTTTGGGGGCCCGCAACACCCACAACCTGGAAAAGTCAGTTGGAAAATTCCAGGTACAAACAACCCCAAAGCCACATCAGACTGCCTGTCACTCACCTCTCCTCACCACACTGCACCCCGAGGACACGCAGGGTCACACTCACAGAACTTTCCCGACACCACGTGGTTGTGACAAGAATTCTCTGCAGAATTATTCTGTTACTTTTTTTGAGTACTAGGGTTTGAACTCAGGGCCTCTGCATGAAGCTACATCGCCAGCACTTTTAAATGTTTTTACTTTGAGAAAGGGTCTCCCTAAATTTCTTGGGCTGGCCTGGGATTTGAGATCCTCCTGCCTCAGTCTCCCAGCGTGCTGGGATTACAAGCATGTACTTCCACACCCAGCTCACTGTAATTCTCACTCTGTCTGCTTTATAAATTAAATTTCACCAAGGGTCTGTACATGCAGGTAAAGTGTAGTATGTGTAGTGCAATCATGGACGTTGTCTAGAAATCTAGGGACACATGGAGGACCCTCAGCCTGCATGCTGTCGACACTACAGTCCTAGCATCTGGGCCAAGGAGAAGCCACACACAGGTCTGTATCTCCCAGGACGCTCTGGTTTCCAGCAACTGTCCACAAGCATTGCATCCTTGTGTCCCGTAGGCATCTGGAAAAAGTGCACCTCAAAGACCACCCAAGCCAGGCCTTGTGGTGCAAGCCTGTAATCCTGGCACTCGAGAGGCTGAGGCAGGAGGACCCCCAAGAGTTTGAGGCCAGCTTGGGATACACAGTTCAAGGCCAGCCTGAGCTACATAGCGAGACCCTGTCCCTAAATAAATAAGTAGTAAGCTGGGAATGTGGCTCGGTGTGAAGGTCCTGGGTTCAAACCCCAGTCCCGAAAAGGTAATTAAAAATGAAAGCTGCCACCAGCCACATACAGGGGACAGATCTAGGGACATCCATGGCCTCCCTGAACCCCTCTCGGTGAGGAGGACAAGGGGCAGAAGATAAGCAACAGACACTGAAATCCCAAAGTTTTACTACCTGGCCACACCCCTCGTGACTCAGTTTCCTAATCCGAGAAGAGCAGAACGGCGGCACGGTTGGTGGGATGAAAAAGGAAACCCAGAGGTGACTGTGCCATCGCTGTCTTGTGTTGGAGGGCACCTGGCTCCTGAATGCAGGTCCCCAATCCTTGTGTGGAGCCCACGGCCACAGCAACACCACTGGGGTGCTGCACCCATTTAACAGAGGCAGGGATGACTCAGAGAGGCAGCGGTCACACAGCCAGTGAGAACCCATTGCCCCTTCCACATGAGAAGGCAAGAAACCAACTAATTACCAGCACTGCCAGGCTTGGTCTGTTTTCCATACGGCTCTCACGCGTGAGCAGCAAGCGTAGGAACTGCCAGATAAAACACACCCCAAACTAAGCCCGCTGGAACGACATCGCTCTGCTGGGAAGCCCAGCAGCCTGTCAGCCGGAGCCTGCGTCCAGGATCTGGAACTCTGCGGGGCCCTCAGTCGGCTGTTGGGAGCCATATGGAAGGAGGGCCAGACTCATGGCAGGAGGAAGCGCGGGCCGTGGCCGTGGAGCCAGCAGACGCATAGGAGACTCGTCTCCCCGGACAGGGAGCCCTCCCGGGCGGGAGGGTGCAGACAGTGGGACTCACCCTGCTGCTGCTCCTGGCCGCGGCTTCTGCTCCCCGCGGCAGCTCCTCCTCCCGCGGCATGGCTCCCTCCTTCCCGCCACCGGCTGCTGCGCAGTGAGCTGAGTGTCGGGAGTCAACAGGGCAGGCGGGGCCGAGGTGCGCGGGGGACTCAGCCAGGACGCAGCCTGGAGGGCAGCTGAGCGGGCGGGGACAATGGTCGCCCCGGGCCACAGCCGCCTGCCAAGGCCTGCAGAACGGACGCCAGGCCAGGAAGCCCAGGCTGTGTCCCTCCCGGGAACCAGCCTCGGCGACCTGCCTTGCACAGGCACCGCGCGGCAGGCGGAGGGCTCCGGCAGAAGCCTCTCTGGAGGTAGGTCCAGGGCGGCACACACCTACCTCCCCCGCCGCCGTCCTCCCCTCCACTCCTTCCCTTGCTTTGTTGTTCCTTCACCTCATTCCAAACAGAATTTGAGATGATCATCAAGGAATCTGATAAGATTCACGGACATTTTAAAAATAAAAACAAACCACCAAGGTGGGTATGGTGGTGCACACCTGTAATCCCAGCACTCTGGGAGGCTGAGGCAGGAAGAGCGCAGGTACGAGACCCTGCAATTTAGTGACTGAGCAAGACCCTGTCTCAAAATCAAACCTAAAAAGGGCTGGGGATAGGTCAGCGCAAAAGTTCTGGGTTCAATCCCCAGAACTGCAAAACTAAAAACAAGAAAAGGACAAAACACACAAACACAGGGTCAGAGATGAGGTGGGAGACCAAAGAAAAAGGACGGGTCGCCCAACTGGTCACCCCGCCTCTACGGCTGCTCAACAGGTTCTGAGCTTCCGGAAGGGAAAACACAAAAGGAGGCTGAACATGGGGCAGGGCCCAGGGACAGCAAGGGCCTTGAAGGCCGCCCAACCTGTCGGACACAGGTCTTACTGGCGACTTCATGCTCAGGGTGATGGAGGACACCAGCCCGCTGGGGCTTGTGCAGTCAGGACTCCCAGCCGCCCGAGGTGGACGCTCATGTGACAGGGTCACAGTGTCCCTACGGGGCGGGGAGCCTGTTCCAGAAGCATGCCCGACAGGCGCAGGCGAGCTTTCTGCATCCTCAGTTGCTGCAGGATGAAGACGCTGCTTCACCTAGAAAGGGGACCACGGCAAGGGGAGGAGCAGAGGGTGGCACTTGGCCCCCCCGGGATCCCCAGCGGACACTGCAGCCAGGGTGCACAGGGACCCCTTCTGGGTCTGGGCCCCAGTGCCCAACAGGGCAGAAGGCCGAGAGCTGCGGTAGGGGTCTCACCAGGACCCTCAATTTCGATCTTGTTTTTTGTTTTTGTTTTTGAGAGAGGGTCTCACTGTGTAGCCCAGGCTGGCCTTAAACTTGCAGCAATCCTCCTGCCTCGGCCTCCCAGGAGCTGGGATTACAGGTGTGCATCACTCTGCCCAGTCTGAATGTTATCCTGTCTCCACTCTTCCACTCTTAAGAGTGATGCTGGTGTTAGGGTTGCCTTCTATGGTTTAAAATGCCTGATGTCCTGCAGCCTTCCAGGGGGACAACGGAGGTGCCCTTGGGGACCAGTCGCTCCACCCCAGAATACGGCAAGTGTCAGAATGATGCAGGGCTCCTGACTCCCTCTCCACCGGAAACTGTGTCCCCCAAGTGCAAGGGAGTGGAAGGGCCGGGCGGTTGTGAAACTGGGGCCCCGAGCAAGGGGACGGGGACTGCTCTGTGCAGGCAGGCACGTGCTGGCCCAGGAGGGACCACAACGCGCACATGTGCTGGGTTGCTGGGCGGGACGGAGGCCCCGAATTCCAGGGTGAGGACTTCCCGCCCTGACCCCAGCACCCCCAGGGCCGCGCAGGGGATGGCCCTCTTCGTCATCACGGCTGAGTCACGTCCCTCCAACGTTTCCATCTCAGAGGGGACCCGACCTCCGGGGTCCAGACGAGGGTGTTTGGAGACAAGCCTTTGAAGCCGTGATTAAAGTTTCAATGGCGGACGCCACAGGGCGGACGCTAATCTAATCTGACGGAGGAGATCAGGACACAGCCGCACACACCAGGACACAGAGGATGCCATCTACACGCCCAGGAAGAGGGACCCCGCTCGCCCTGCTTCAGGCTTCCGTGAGAACAGGAGCCTGCTGTCCCTGCCGCCCGCTCACAGTCCCGTCTGACGGCCGCCCACGGGACGGCTCCAGCCGGGTCTGCGTGCGCCTGGAGCGCTGTCTGCTCCCGGTTCTCACCACCGCTGCTTGCACAACGGCACCGCGCTCGGAGACCCCAGCCGGAAACGTCTGTGCCTTGGTGTGGCTCCACCAGCGACTTTTTCCCTGCGTGCGACACCAGCCCCACAGCACCCTTACTGTCACCCTCATGGGAGCTTCCGTCACCGCAGGAATGACCCCTCCGGGGGCACAGCCAGCGGTGACTTGAATACCACCAATAACAGGGAGCTCACTGCCACTCCTAAGTCCAAATTCCTTTTTAACTGTCTTAATTTTCCAAAGATCTTCATCCACAGAGTCCAAGTCTGAGCTTCCCAAAATCTGCACCTCTGCAGCTCGGCCTGTTTCTTTCCTGAGCCGATCGTCCCAAACCCGGACTTTCTGGCCAGGGCGAGCAGCTAGGGGTCTGTGACGGATTTAGGAGGCAAATGAACTCAGGTCCCACGTGGCGGGGCTGGACATCTGGTCAAGACCAGGCTGTGGGGCCGCCCCTGGGCCAGGGAGGGGATATCAGCAGTCACACCCGGAATGAACGCTCCACCCAGAGCCCGGCCCCTGGGAGGGAAGGGCAGCGGGGTGCACAGCCGCACAATGCCCAAGACAGCCCAGGATCCAGTGTCCGGTACCACCAGCACCGCAGGCACCAACTCCACCCCACTCCAGGGACATCCAGTGGCCAGTCCCAGGTACATCACTTTGTCCCCACAGATGCATCAGAGCTGGGCATGGCGGGGCACAGCGGCAGTCTCAGCACTGGGAGGCTGAGGCAGGAGGATTGCAAGTTTGAGCCCAGCCTGGGCATTTTAGCAATAGTAAGATCCTGTCTCAAAATAAAAAATAAAAAAGGGCTGGAGGGTAGCTCAGTGTGAAGGCCCTGGGTTTACTCCACAGTATCGCACAATGAAACAAAGAGAGAGAGAAGGGGGGGAGAGACAGAAAGAGAGGAAGGAAGAAAGAAAAGCTCTCAGTCAGCATCCTTAAAAGATAAGAATTTTTTAAAAAAATAGAACCACAAAATACCAGCACTATGTACAATAATTCCCTTGAGACTAGGAGGGAGCTATTCAAACGTCTCTATCACACGTGTTTTCGTTTTTGCTTTTTTTTCTTTTACAATCTGTTCTTGAGCAAGGACCTCAATAAACCTTACATTTACTCCATTTGTTCTTTTAACAAAATAAAGTCTTCCTTCTCCTTTTTTTTTTTTTTTTTTTTTTTTTGAGACAGGGTCTCGCTGTGTAGCCAGGCTGTCCTGGAACTCACAGCAATCCTCCTGCCTCAGCCCCGAGTGCCGGAACCGCAGGCATTCATAACTCCACTGACCTCTTCCTCCTTTGTATGCAAATTCATGTTAAACAGTCCAGGGTCATCTTGCCCAGGAGAATCCCCCACACGTGATTGTGCTGATTTCTGGTCTCCCTTCAGACCGCTCCAGCCCTGACTTCCTGTCGGTGTGGACAAGTCAGGGCTTGACCTGATTCTGATCTGGCTTCTGCTGAGGATGCGGCCGGGCGCCCCGTTCTCCCTCGGGAGTGCGTGATCCTGGGCCCATTTCCCTCCGGGTCAGCGAGGCCTCTGGCGCCCTGCAGTTTGCTCTGGGCTTCGTCAAGGGCGCTGGTCCAACTCCATCATCTGTCCCTCTTCCTTCATCTGGAAACACGGTACTGTTTCCTGGGAGAGGGCGGGCTGGCTGGGGAAGGCCGGCGGTGAAGCAAGTCGTGCCTAGCACGGGGGGCCTTGGGCGCCACCCCAGCACAGCCAGGAGAAGAGGCAGGCCAGAGCGTCTTGCTTCTCTGTATCTACCCAGTTGTAGAATGAACTGGTTCCCCAGCATTTCCCACAGGAAACTAAAGACGGCTTCTGGTTTTGTTTTGCTTGCAGTAGTGGGGTTTAAACCTGAAGCCTTCCCGCTGAGCTCCATCCTCAGCCCTTTTTTATTTTTTATTTTGAGACTCCTCCTTGCAATTCTCCTGCCTCAGCCTCCCCAAGTGCTGGGATTTCAGACATGAAGGCATTGTTGTTATTTTATGGAGCACTATTTAAAGTCTGTAGTACACAGCAAAACCAGTCCCAGTCTAAAGCTAACAGCTGTGACACCTGGCCCCAGTCCTCTAACCTCCCTGACTTGTGACTCAGTTTTGATCTGCACAAGACTTTAAAAAGTGCTACTCTCAGTAACAACAATGAAGCGCCATGCCTGGAATCCCAGCACCCTAGGAGGCTGAGTCAGGAGGATCCTGCTCATTCTGATAAGAAGAGCCTAGAGAAAGGTCCAGGTGCCACCATGCTGGGAAACAGTGTCAGTAATGCACACAGAAAGCACCCAGGCACCTCCACACAAGTTCCTTCCTCTGTCTGGGTGACTGGCCTCCACAGTAACACAGCTCTCTGGGGACAGCAGTCTTGGGGTGCATGCACATCCCCAGGCGCAGGGAGCTGCCCCTCCCTGAGCCCTCAAAGGTACACCAGGAACCGGCCATGGCCACCACCTCACTGACCCAGGGAGGACACAGCAGTCGCCACAAGTGGGAGCTTGGGGACAGGCCATAGAGAAGCCATGTGGTGGCAGGCCATCAGACAGGTGTGAGTAGGGCGGGGTGAGTGCTCGTCTCACCCAGTGACAGCACGGTCAGGTGATTTAAACACGGGACCGAAAGCCAGGCGTGGTGGCACACACCGGTAATCCTAGCACTCGGGAGGCTGAGGCAGGAGGATCACCACAGCCTGGGCTACATGGTGAGTTCAAGGCCACCCTGGACTACATAGGGAGAGGTTGTCTCAAAACAAATAAATAAATGGAAATAAATGCTGGGCTGATCCTGCATTCCATCCTAACATCGCTCCAATTCAGGACATTAAAAATTATAATAATTTTTTTTTCTTTTTGGTTTTTTGAGACACGGTTTTGCTGTGTAGTTCAGGTTGGCTTTAAACTCACTAGGTAGCCCAGGCTGGCCTAGAATTTGCTGCAATCCTCCTGCCTCTGCCTCCCAAGTGCTGGGATTACAGGCATGCACCACCACGCCCAGCTAAAAATCCTAATAATAAGCATTCGACCTTCCTTCAGTAGTTACTGCTTCTCCCCACCCTGTCATGCGGCTATACCTCCCAGAGCCCCCACATTACAATGCACAACTGCTGGAGAATCGCCTCCACAGGAGGACTGTCCTATCCGTCGCGACTTCCAGCCATGGACTCAGAGGACACCGTTCAACCAAACACTGCGGGTCACAGGGCCTGTCTGACAGAAGCCAAAGGATAAAGAAACGAAAGAGCAAAAGAAGACAAGAAACCAGGAGGTGGGTGTCTGCACCGGCAAAGGGCGGGGGAAGGGAAGCAAAAGAAGGAAGATGTTGCTTCAGGTGCCAGGCCTGTGAGCCAGGTGATCGTTATGCACGGCAGATGTGGACTAATACAAAATACAAATGGCTATAAAGTCAGCTAATGAGAATCAGGAAGCTCTTGACTCAAAGCAAAGAATAAACGAGGTGACGTAACGATGTTCAGAAAAGCCCCCTCCTGGTCCCTGGGGACCTTGGTCACTCTGCAGGAGGCTGTCTTTGGAGCTGACCTCAGGCGGCACCCAGAGGGCCGGCAGGTGTGGGGCGGGGACGAGGTGGTCAGCCTCCCTCTCTATCTCCCCGGGATGACAGGGTCCCAGCCAGAGGAGCGCGGTGCAGGCTGGGAAGCGCCCAGCCCAGGTGTGCCGGCCGGCAGCCAGTGGCATAATCATTAGCCCGGCTGGGTGCTGGTGGCAGTGTAAACTGACGCCCTGCCCAAGCTGTCCTAGGTTCCCAGCACAATCCCCACCACCTGCAGCGGGGCGGGATCCAGCAGCCCGGGGAGAAGGGCAGCCCACGTGCGGCCTGCATGGTAGGGCGGCTTACTCTGCTGTGTGGGGGGCTTTCCTGGCGCTGGGACCACAGGGACCTGGCACCCGGAGGCTCCAGGCTGTTGGTGATGGAACCCTCGACTCCCCCACAGCCGCCTTTCCCAGAAGTCCCGGCAGCACCCCCCCCCTTGCTGGGAACAGCCACAGCCTGGTGTTGTTTTAGGTGTGGGAGGAGCCGGCGAAATCAAAGACAAATCGGGATCAAAGTGTCCCCTGTGGCTGGCGGCCCTGGAGGGCAGCCAGAGCAGCCTGCGGGGTCTGGGCCCGCTGGGTGGGTCGCCACGCCTCCGGGTGGCCTGTCTGCAGCCAGTTAGGAACATCTGGACACAGAAGCTCATGGGCAAAGATTGGGCCCTTCTGAAACCGGCAGTGATAACTGGCTGGGGCACTCCTGCCCTCCCCGAAAGACCCTCTCGGGAGACAGAGGGGTCAACCCTCGCCAGCCCGGGGCTCACATGACAGCTCTGTGGTCCTTTCCCAGGGAGCCCAGAGGCAAATCCCCGGGACAGCTCACAACCGAGGCTTCTCTCCTCCCCTCTGACCCCAGGGCGGCTACCTGCTTCCCATATCGGTCACAGCCCTGCAGCTGGGCACCAGCTGGGACAGGCTCCTCGTGATTCTGTGGGCCCAAAGGTTCCAGAAAGGCCAGGGACGCATGCGGGGAGGGAGGTTCCCCTCTGTGGATTTCTCGGGCTCGGATTCTCTCACAGGTCTGGGGCTGGAACCGAGACCAAGGTGTGGCAGGGACACCCCAGGAGAGCTCCAGCCGGGGGACCTCCTGCCCCTTTGCCAGTGCCAAGTCACATCACTCTGATCTCTGCCTCCACAGACACAGAGCCTTCTGCATCTTGGGGGGGCCTCTCTTCCCTTCTCTTCTCTTCCCTTCCTTTCCTTCTCTGTCCTTTTCAACACCAGGGATTGAACCCAGGGCCTCTGCACAGAGCTACATCCCCAACCGTTTTCCCACATTGTCTCACTAGATCGGTAAATTGTCAAGGCTGGGCTGGAACTTGTGACCTTCCTATCTCAGCTTTCTAAAATGCTGGGATCACAGGTGTGTGCCACCACACTCTCTTTTATAAGGGCATAAATCACTGGGTTATAAGGCTCTCCTAACCCCAATATCCTCATTTCCACAGTTACTCCAAACAAGATTACACTGTGAGTTCACAGGTGGATGTGGATTTTAGGGACAAAACTCAACCCCACACCACACATGTGCACTCTGGGGCCCAGGAGAAGGGCAGGCAGTTGTTTGTTTCCAAGACAAACGTTCTCACTAAATAAATCCAGCAATGTGTCTACACCCACCCCACCCAGGAAAGCCAGCTCTAGGCCACCTTCCAGGCCTGGTGGCGATCAGGGTGTGTGGCCCTCGCACAGGGACTCAGAACCTCTCCCTGAGGGAATCCCGGCCCCAAGCTCCTCCCATCCCCAACAAGAACAGGTCCAGCACTGTTGAGAAGGGCGGCCAGCCTCACCCCTTCCTCGTTCTGGGCACCCTGACACCCCAACACCCGCTCTCGGGTTAGCCGCAGCAACTCACTGGGGTAACGGAGTGTCAGGGCGAGATCTCCTTTGTTTTTATTTCTGGTTCTCCCTTGGCTTTCGCCAAAACCACAATGTGGAGTTTGGTTCTCTTGGTCAAAGGGACACCTGGACATTGACCCAACATGGGGCTTGAGCCCCCGCCCTCTGCTTCTTGGAGATCAGCTGAATGTGTGTCTCTGCCGGCCCGGCCCAAAGCACTCGGACAAGTGAGTGCACACAAGTGTGTGCTGCATAGGCCCTGGCAAGCAAGAGCACGAACACGTGTGTGCCTAGGGCCTAGGAAGCATGTTCATGCACATGTACGCACGTGCAAGATCCGGCAAGCGTGTGGGTGCCCACGTGTGTGCACAGAGACGGGTGCAGAGCTATGAGCTTCTTGTGGCACGCGGGCTCCCCCGTTCTGAAGTTCAGCATGGCGGTGGAAACACTATCAGGAGGGGATCGCCACCGTGCAAACAAACTCCCGGACCTCCGGGCGGACTCCGAGCCCAGCCCCGATGGCCACTCAGGCAACTGCAGGCCCAGCGCCTCCTCGCAGAGCCCCCAGCCCGACGCTGGCTGACGGCAAGCTGTGTGTTCCGCTGAAATCTGCGGCTGCTTCATGTTGGAAGAAGTAAACGGGCGACTGGTATTGACAGTTCCTTCATCCACCTGAAACTTGGTGGGTGCTCCTTCTGAAATAGCTCAATGTCTCTGAGAGACTCCAACACGGGTGCTAGCGGGAGGGGAGGGCAGGGCAGACAAGCTCCTGAACTGGTCCAAACATCACCCTGCCCGGGGGACCATGTCACTCGGGTGGCCCTCCCCCGCGGGGTTCCATGAGTGTAAGCGAAGTTTATTTAGCAAGGTGCCAGCATGCACACATCACGTACACACATACCACACATACGCACCACACATACGCCAGCATGCACATAACACAGACAAATCCGCACACAACAGAGGTGCACACGGACATGTGCGGACATGCTCATAACACTGTGCATGCACACACACCAGGCATGCACACATAACACAACACAGACACACATACGAACCCCACGCTTGCACACACCATGACACAAACACATGCACATCACACATGCTTGCATGCACACACACACCATCCCAGACATGCACGCACACACACTGTGTATGCACATAACATGCCACAGAGATGCATGCGCACACACATGCACCAGAGCACAGGCACACACACACACCACACAGGCACACAAGTACAGGCCTGCAGCTGGCAGAATCCAGCCTGCGAACTCCAGCCTCAGACAGTGTAACCTGACTCCTGAGGTCACCTTTAACAGACACAGCAGCTGGCTGCACTTCAATTACACAAAAAAAAGGAAACCATCCCAACTGGAAAGGCTCTCGCGCAGCCTCTCCGAGAGAACACAGCACAAGCGCTCTGTGTGCACGTGGGCACAGGAGGGCTCTACACCTGCTCCCAACGTGCCAGAGCACCGTCCTCACTGCTGCCCGCACGTGGCCACCGGAAGGCAGGGACACAGGCCAGGACTCCTTCAAGGACACAGCCATGCTATGAACGGCTCTGCCCTTCGGGCTGCCATGCAGGGGCCGCCTCCTGGCACAGGCGGCTGGGGCTGCCCAGGAGCCGGCAGGCCAGGCATGGGCAGGCAGCCGAGGTCTCTTACAGAAGCCATACACATGCCCAGCAGTGCCAGGACTCACCGACGTACCTCCAGGACCAGCCCCCTACGTGGCTCATGAAGGTAAAGATGAGAAGGGCAACGCAACACTGCCAGGTGGTGGTCAGACCACTGTACAGGAAGCAGCAACCTCCCATAGCACACGGAACATCCCCGTGCAGACCGCGCTGTCCCTCCCCGGGACTTCCTGGCCTCTGTCCCAATGCAAGACCACAGGACCCGGCTATTGTGACTGCCTATCCTCCGTGGCCTCGCCCTTGGGAAGTGAAGGACAAAGGACAAGGTCGCAGCCTATCAGACTGGTTCCCTCCATCCATCCAGTGCCAGGAGAATGAAACAAACACACAAGCCGAGCACAGAGCCACGCGGCACTCAAAGGGCCTCTTGGGCACAACCTGGCATTGGAACCACACTGAGGACAGAGGTCCATGTGGGGACCTCGCCCCACAGGAGTGTCAGGAGGCCTCGGGGCGCGCCACCGGCCACAGCCCTGCAGAGTGCAAATGGCCACCTGCTCCCAAGCCCAGAAAGGGGATGAGTCCCGGAACCCAAGAACGGAGGTTCCCAGGACTTCCACAGCACACGGGAAGGGAGGAGACCTGAGAGACCCCACAGGGACCCCGCGCACCAGCCCAGGCGGCGCGGAGACGGGGACACGGTGACAGGCACAAAGGGCACCGGCCCGCCTGTTCGGCCAGGAGCAACGTGGCCGGACTCCCGCTCCTCTTCCAACCGTGCTGTGCTGAGCCCGCCATAGCCCAGAGCTCAGGAGCACAAGTAACCAACCGCTGGCTGCCTCTGAGTCTTACTACCAGAAGTGAGATTTTTCTCCGCAACTCCATTCATCCTCCATTCTCCTAATTTTTGGCACAGCACACACCAGCAGCAGTCCCAGTGAGTGTGCAAGTCTCTCCGAGTGTGGGAGAGCTCGGCCACGGGCCTGCAATGACCTCTCAGCACTCCGGTGACCTTGGCTTGGGGCATCACCTCACTTCCCTGTGCCCCGCCAGGAGACCACCTCCCAGGCACAGCATCCCCTGCCCAGCAGGTGCACAGCCAGCGAGTGGTTCAGAGGAGACAAGGCGGCTCTCACGCTGCCTGGTGGGACCGCACCAGCCCATGGTTCTCGAGGTGACACGCAGGGACCGGATGCCAGTCCCAAATGCCCAGGCCCTGTGCCAGGACACTCCTGGGCCGTGCAGGACCAGCAGAGAGAAAAAAGGACCTCGTGCTCTCTGTCCTGAGAAGTGACACGGCGTGTACACAACGCCACCGATCTGTCCACACTCCAGCCCGGTGCAGGGGGCGGGAGGGGATTCGCACACTCGGAGCACCATGTCCCCAAGGTTTCATTCAAACACTCCTGGGGCAGCGGGTCTGGTGGCCTGGAAATGACACACTGACACTTCTGAGCCCATAGCAGTCCCCTAAAATTCAGTGGAGCTGAAAAACTGGTGCCTGGTGACAATGTCCCTGTCCTAACACAGCAGTTCAGGGCATCGTGCACATGTGTGACTGAGCCCGTGTTGCCCTGGAACAGTATGTGTCCGTGTCTTCCTCTTTAATAACAACAAAAAAAAATCTAAAACATTTTTAAACATTAACAACAGGAGCTGGGGATTTAGCTCAGTGGTTAGAGTGTTTGCCTTCCAAGCACAAGGCCCTGAGTTCAATTTCCAGCACCAAAAAAAAAAAAAAAAGACAAAAATTAACAACAGGCTGTAGCACACAGTGCAGAGCATAGCAGGCTGCCACCTAGGTTTGGGTCAGGGCATTTTGTGACATCAGCTACACAACACAGGCTACCGATTCACTTCTCAGAGACTGTCCCCACCTTCACGTGATACCAACTATATACACACACTCACATGCATATTGACGTGCATGTAACAGCTACATGCAATACGCATACACATTCCATGTAACATGATACATACATTTATATACATGACAATCACATGCATGCATGCGTACACATATAATGATTACAAGGATGGTACACACATACTCATAACAATTACATGCGTACTACACATTTATGCCTTCGTATACATAGCAATTATATGCGTAATATACACTTATATACATGTAACAAGTGCACACGTACACACACATTCATATGTATAATTACACACATAATATACATCTATACCTACAACAGTTACATGCAGAATACGCACATCTATACATTCATAGGATTATGCACATACTACACTGTGTTTATGCATTTGTATATATACATAAAAGTTACACACATAACACATATCTACATGTTCCTGTACATATAACAAGCATGTACAAAACACACATGGTCACATACATATAACAAATACATAAAACATATACATGCACAATGGACAGGTGTTATGGTTTGTGTCTAGATGTCCCCCCAGAGCCTCTTGCGGTACGAGGTAGCTGGATCTAGAGTATGTGATTACTAAATTAGTCCACTGATTGGTTTGGCATGGTTCTGCTGGGATGAAGGATGTGACACTAGGTTTAAGGGTATTAGGATTAAGGGTGGGAGTAGCGCCCACCCTAAAGCCAGATAGCCTGGATAAGGTATAAAATACAGGAAGAAGCTGGAGCCCCCTTGCTTGCATCCCTTGCTTACTTACCTGGCTGTGTTCTGCCTGTCTGCCAGGCCACCCTGCCTCGGACCCAGCTGATTGTGGACTGAAACCTCTACAAACTGTGAGCCAAATAAACCTCTCTTCTCTTAATTTTGGGTGTGGGGGAATTTTGTCTCAGCAACAAGAAAAAAGTAACTAGGACAACAGGTCTACATGTCGTGTTTGGATATGGATGTTCCCCCAAGGCCCAGGTGTCCACACCTGGGTTCCCACTGGGGCAGTGACCAGACGTGGGGCTTTCAGGAGGCACCTGGACCCTGCGGCTCTGAGCTCAGCAAGGCCACTTTACCGACGGCCTCTGACCTGAGGTATTACTGGGAGTGGAGGAAACCTGGGGGCAGGGCCTAGCAGAGGAAGTGGGTCGCAGGAGGTGTGCCCTGGAAGGTGTGTCTTGACACTGCTCCTTCCCTTGCTGTCTGCACCATCAGGTGAGCAGCTTTCCTCCCCTCCCCTCCACCATGCGGTTTCTGCCTCACCAAAATCTATGAGCAATGGAGCTGCTGACCAGGGACTGAAGCCTCTAATGCCGTGAGCCAAATTCTACCCCTCCTCCAGCAGGTAGTTTTTCTCACATATTTTGTCCCAGCAAGGGGAAGCTGAATGACACTGCACATTCAAACACACAAAACCACAAGTGTCTGCAGGTGCATGTCCACTCCAGCAGCCAGGGCTGTGCGTGGCGGCCACATGGGCTGTCAACGCCAGCACTCTCAGTGGCCATCGGGAAGGAGACAGCGAGGTGGCCCCAGAAGGCAGCCAGGAAGGCGCTCACCCAGCCCGGGCTCCGAGCAGCCAGGAACAGCTGTCCAACCGCCAGGCGGGCTGGAAGTTCTGGCAGCTGAGGCTAATGATAACAGCCTGGCAGGCCCCGCAGACCCAGGATAGCGGTGGCGCCGGCAGAACACACACCTGGGACTCAGTGACAGCACGTGACCGCCTTCGGGGGCGCACGATAACAGCACCGACTGGGAACGGTGCGCTTGTGACATGCCTGGCCCTGCACGTCGTTTCCTCTCAGTCTGTCATGGGCTGGTCAGGAAGCATCTCACTCCCACCAGGTAAAGAAGGAAACTGAGGCTCAGTGGAGGGACAGGATGCTCCACACGCCCCTTGCCCAAGCCCACAGAGAGTGTGCTACTGCCCACAAGGCAAAACCAGCTGTAGGCCCAGTGGTCTTGGGACTCAGTCAGAGACAGGGAGGCAAAACCAGAGACTACTGGATGCTGTGTGGCAAAACCAGGGCAGACAGCATGAAGAAGCCCTGTCCTGTTGGGGAGGCGTGAGCTGCACCCAGGAACCCTGTGGGCACACCTGCCTGCCTCCTTGCAAGTGAGGTGGGCACAGGTACAAACTCCCCAGCAGCAGGGGGCTGCTGTCCCCTGGCCTCCAGGTCACTTCTGATGGGTCCTTGGAGGCCCTACCTGGCACACTAAGCCCGCAGGAGTCCTCAGAGATAAAGTCACCAAACAAAGCTGGACCCCTTCATCTCCACTGGGCGGAGGCAAATACCAGGGGGGACCATGACATTCAAAGGAGTGTCACTTACAAAGAAGACAGAAGCTGGGTGTGGTAGCACAGGCCTGTAATCCCACCACTCGGGAGGCTGAGGCAGGAGGACTGGTGCAAATTTTAGGCCAACCTGGGCTACACAGTGAGTTTGAGGCCAGCCTAAACTACATAGCAAAGCCCTGTTTCAAAACATCAAAAAGAAAATAAATAAATAAAAAGCAGACAGAAATTTATATCTACCCAATAACAAACCAAAGAGAAAGTGCTACCATATGCTTAGCCTCGATCTGATATAAAAGACGCATCTGTCCGAGCTGAATGTTCACAAACCCGGACAGCTTGCTTCCCACATGGCCACCCTGTCACTGCCCACATTTTTATCCCTGGGATGGCCAAGGAAACCAAGACCTCACGCAGGACAATTCTCCTCTCCCGAGGAAAACAAACGGCCCAGCAAGGAGACAAAGGTGGCTGAAGAGCTCAAGACTAAAGCCCCCAAGAGGACTTCAAAACAGTCCCACACGCGAGAACTCACCTGTTCCTGGGGGGTTTGCACGCCACAGGGAGTCACCACCTTAAAGGGAGAAGAAACAGGTGAGAACTGGTTCTCAGCCAACAGCCCTACAGCACGTGAGGCCCCCCAAGCTCAGACGGCTTCCCACCACGATCGTTTCAACACGGACCAGACGTGGAGTCAACACAGTCCAGGTTTTTGTTAACTTTTGCAAAGTCCAGGTCTTTTTTCAGAATTTCATGAAAACCACGGGGGCTTCCTCCCAATAAAAATGTACAGAGAGACAGAATTTCACTTCTTTTTCAAAGAACTGATGGACTCCGAGGAAGGAACTTGAGTCTCCCAAGTCCTTCCTCACTGGGGAGGAGGGGGAGTTGGGCCTGGAGAAGGCGGAGGCTCTGCAGGGCCATGTTCAAGCTACCCCCACTTCTCATGCCCACACACAGGGGCATGATTTGAATGGACTGTCTTTTCCAGAACCACTTCTACACATGGAACTGAAAGCAATCTAAATGTGCTTATTGCGTTCGGCACATCAGACAGTGGAAAGGAGTTTCCTTCATGTCACAGTCCTTTGAAGAACAGAGACTTCATTACGAAATACATACACAGCTGGGTGTAGTATCACACTCCTATAATCCCTGGAATCTGGGAGGCTGAGGCGGGAGGGTCACAAATTCCAGCCCAGCCTGGGCAATTTAACAAGACCCTGTCTCAAAAAAATTTTTTTTCAAAATTTAAGAAAGAAAAAAAATTTTCTTTTTTTTTTTTTTTTTTAAAGGCTGGAGATGTAGCTGAATAGGAAGGTCCTGGGTTCACAGTGGTAAAACCACAGCTAAAACTCAAGCCAAGACAGGTGAAGGTGTCAGGAACGACCCAACAGAGATCAGGAGCGCACCTCTGCCATTCATTCTGAGTCAGATCTCTGCCCTGCACTCACTAGTGATAGAACCTTGGCCTTAATCTCTCTGGCCTCAGTTTCCTCATCTGAAAACTACAGGCAGCAGCAGTACCTACAGTGAGGTCTATCTAGGTGGAGAGGCAAGGAGAGCCTCTGAAGGGGTCTGCCTGCAGGAGGCAGCACTCTCCCTGTATAGCGGGGTCACAGCTGGGGTCACAGCTGCACTCTGCCTCTCCGGGAGGCTGACTAGGATGCTGGCTCCTACAGAAAGCAGTTCAATCCCCACAAGCCACCTCACTCCTCCACTTCCTCCCGGCTCTGCCACCTCCAGACCCCTGGCGCACTTCCAACCTGGGGGAGCTTTCTCAACATGGGAAAGGACAGAGAAATCCAGGGTCTGACTAACTGTCCTTGTAGCTGGAGTGGGTGGCGGTGTGACCTTGGCTCTTGCTACGGCAACTATTTATAGCGCTTGCTTATCTTACTCAGTTGAGTTCCTCAAAGACTATGAGACACATGGCCATTCATTTGTCTGGGACATGTCATTACTCCACCACAATTCTGAGTCACATTCTTGCCGGGCACAGGGGTCCTCTCTCAGGGCACCATCCTGCCCTCGGAATGGCTGCCCTTCTGCACACAGCAGCTGGCGTGCAGGATCACACCTTTTTCATCTGTCCTCAACTCCACATTAAAGTTTGATGAATAGATGAGAGAAGAGATAAACAAATGTAATCTGAAAACTAACAAATGGTTTTGGAAGTATAGGGAGTTACAGATTCTCACAGGATGGTGGTAGACCTGAACAAGGAGACACCCCACTCCGGTTAACAGCACACTGTGACCGACAGCACCCCAAGGGCAGTGTCCCTGTGCCTCTGCGTGACACACGGGCAAGCAATGTGCAAAGAACAAAGCCCCTCCCTTGAAAGCATTCTCTGAGACCCACACAATGCCATGTTATTCAGGGATAAAAAGAAATAAGCCCTTAAGGTACAAAAAGACACAGAAGAACATTAACTGCAAATTACTAAGTGGAGGAGGGTGATCAGAAAAGGGTGTGCGTTGTACAACTCCAGTTGCATGACATTCTGGAAAGGCAGCTGGAAACGGTAAATAGAAATCAGTAGTTACCAGGAGCTGAGGGAAGGAGGGAGGGACAGGTGGGGCACGAATGATCCAGGGGGCAGTGAAACGACCCCATATGATGCAATAACGGTGGCCACATGCAGTTAACATTTGTCCAGACTTGTGATGTGAGCAACACCCAGAATGCACTCCAGTATCGACTATGGGCTTTGGTTAATAAAGACATCATATTACAGTGATCCAGGCATGCCATGTTTATAGCAGCAGAACTCACAATAGTTAAATCTTGGAAGCAGCCTGTATGTCCATCAGCAGATAAATGGATAAAGAAAATGTGGCATAGACACGCAATGGAGTACTACTCTGCCACAGAGGAAGATAAACTTGAGTCATTTGTAGGAAAATGGGTGCACCTTGACAATAATGTTAAGTGAAATAAACCAGACCTACAAGCTTAAATACCGCGTGGTTTCTCTTATACGAGCGACCCAAAGTATAAATAAAGAGCAAAACAGTAGAGATCGGGAAGTAGGGAGCTAGATCTTTCTCAAAGAGGAAGGCAATCAAGAGATGGAGGGAAGGGGGAAGAAAAGGGGCCGGAAGAGGAATGAAGACGTGTTGTGTGGATGCATCAACTCCCTCACACAAGGAATGCGAACACTGTGTACTGCAAACATGGACCAATAAAGAAATCTTTAAACCAGAAGCCGATCGAATGTCACACGCTCGCTGCAGGAATGCCAGATGTTAATATAAGAGGGGGAGGGAGTGTGCTCAGTATTTCTATAAACCTAAACCTTAAAAAATAAAGTCTGTTGATGTATTTTTCATTCTCTGGAAGCATGTGTTTGTTGAGAGCATGAAAAGCCTAATGGCATATCAGGAACTTTTGGGGGGGAAGGAGTGTTGTTTTTTGTCTTTGTTTTTTTGAGACAGGACCTCATTATGTAGCCCAGGCTGGCCTCAAACTTGTGAGGATCTCTGGCCCCCGAGTGCTGGGATTACAGGTATGAACCACCACCGTGCCCAGCTTAGAAACCTGAGTTTTAAAAGTAGCAGTGGACGGGGCACAGTGACACCTCTCCCATGGCCTGCCCCGTGTCCCCAGCAAAGGAGAGATGTGCTCTGTGAGCAGGCAACCTGGGTCACACCACATCTGGGCCACGTGCGGCAGACATCACAACAGCCTCTTTGTTCCACAAGGCCAAACTGGACACTCTCTGCCTGTGGACAGAGCTTCTCCTTCCAGACTGCCCAAGTGGACACGTTTATCAGAAAGTAAGCCAGGCTGGGTGTGGTGGGTGGCGCGCACTTCTAATCCCAGCACTTGGGAGGCTGAGGTAGGAGGATCACTGTGAGTTCTCGGTCAGCCCGGCTACAGAGTGAGATCCAGGCCAGCATGGACTATGTAGCAAGCTTGGGGTCTAGGTAGGGACGCTGGGTGCCTGGCTCGGCAACGCCACACGCCTCGGTGCCTGTGACCCTTAACACCAGCCTCTCCCGTGAATTCATCTCAGCCTCCTGTCTGGTCCGACAGTGACTGTCTGCGAAAGATCTTATCAAGAGCAGGATCAGGAACAACACTGTGCTTGGAGTGTGACCTGGAGCAAAGGGAGACACAGGGCCACCCGCTGGGGACGGGCATCACTAGAACACGGGACGTTTACCTACGAGCGGCAGAAGTGCTCCATTTTTCCCTAAATTTAAAACTCTCACTTTAAAATGTTTATTAGTTTTTAATTCACTGTCTGGATGTGTGAGTTTGTTAAAAGAATGAAAAGTATTAATTGTCCAAAGACCTGCAAACACGCAGATGGGTATGATGGCACCAGGAGGCTGAAGTAGGAGGATCAAAAGTTTGCGTGCAGCCTTGAAAATTTAGTGATTTAAGGAGATTCTGTCTTAAAATTTAAAAAACTATGTAAAAGCTGGGGATGCAGCTCAGTGGCTAGAGTGCTCGCCTCGCAAGCACAAGGCCCTGGGGAGGCAGCTCAGTGCATCAGTGCAAAGGCCCCGAGTTCAATCCCTAGTAGCGCGTACACACACACACGCGCGCGCGCGCGCACACACACACACACACACACACACACACACACACTCCACCTCACCCCCCCCTAGAATTTCAGCAGAAAGCACAACCAGGTGTCCACCCCAGCACTGGTTCCTTCGGTGTGGCTGAGCCTGGCTGCAGGACGGGAGCTCTTGGGGCAGAACGGTGTATCCATCTCCCTTTTCCCGCCTCTACATGAGGAGGGCCACCGGCCACTATGAGGACATAGACAGAGGATGTGGGCCCAGGACACATGCAGTTCTGACCTCGGAGGAGACCGCCCAGCCCGGTGGGACACAGGGACACCAGGCAGCGAGGCCACTCGTCCTGCGCCATGCCTGCTGCACAGCTGGGTGCCACCTCCCGTCCTTCATCCCGCACCTGCCGGCCGCCTGCCACCTGCAGGTGCCAAGGGGCAGAGTCCCCAGAGGACAAGGGCTGGGGGACCACAAGCCAGGGCAGCCTGTGCCCTGGTGACATTAGGCCCAGAAAGCCAGCGCAGCCCCATAGCCAGCAGGGGAAACCGAGGCTCAGCAGGGGCCACGCATGGGGTCTCACAGAAGGAGAAAAAGATGCCAGCTGCCCCAGGTGCCTCGAAGTCCCCCTGAAGGAAGCCACCCCCCTCCCGACACGGGAGTCACAGTGACAAGGGGACAACAGCGCAACAAGGTGGGGTGCGCGGCAGCCCCTGCTGGCAGCCACAGAAACCCCAGGGACAGCCGTGGCCGGGCTGTGTGACAGCCCCACCCCCCACGCTGCTCTCAGGCCTGATCTCTGCGGTTACCAAGGACAACCACAAACAAACAGGCAGAGCCCAGCCGGCACCTGGCTGCGTGGGCGCCAGAGCCCAAGGGTCCACAGGACCCAGGCGGGGGCGCCGCGCCTTCACCCAGCCCTGACCAGGTGAGCGTATTAGGGTGTGTTACGGGCGAGTGTGTTTAAAGTGCAGGAGTCTGTGGGACAGAGTGCAGGGTGTGCATGTGAGGGTTCTGTGAGTGCCAAGTGTGTGGAGAAGGGTGCGTGTATGTGTGTGTTCACACCTTAGGGGACAGGTGTATGTTTGCAATTGTGCTTGTGTGTGTGAGTAGCTGTGCATGTGCACACGAGTATGTGTGTGCATTTGCCTTGGCAGTATCTGTGCAGCTGTGAGTCTGTGTGTGTACACATGCACACACAAACCACCCGAGCTCACACCTGCAGCTGCATCCCCAAGGAGAAGGACAGCACTGTGGCCGAGCAGCACACCCCGAAGTCCCCTCAGAGCAAGCGGCGCCACCCTCCCTGATCCCAGAGATCAAAGTTCGGAAGAGAGAAAGGAGCATTCAGCTCCGCACCAGCTCTGCAGTCCTCGCCCGCCTTCTGAGGAGTACAGTCTGGTGATGAACTCGGCTTTCTTGTCGTCATTTCCTAGGAAATGTGACTTTGCAGAGTCAGACGGGTGAAATGTTCCTAGCAGTTTCTCTAGGAACGCACAGGCGGCGCGGCAGCTTGGCCTGCCCCAGAAGCAACAGAACACAGGTAAAGTGGAGTTCAGCTTCTGTGAATCATCGAAAGTTTCCATGGCGCTGAGTCACGGGAAGGAGCCGCCAAGAGCCCTGCAGAGTCTGGGCCAGGGATCGAGGGCACACTCCAGCAGGCTCGGGCTAATCTTGTGCATGCCGGATTCTGGGCCAGTGAATCAGCTAGAGAGCATCAACCAAAGAGAAATTCAGATGCACTTGGGAACACACACACGCATCCACAACTACGCCACTGGCCGTCACTCAGGCTCAAAGCTAACAATCAGGGTGGAGAGGACAGAGCTGGGCACCAGCCTGCCTCAGCCTTGCGGAGGGGAGGGAGCAGGGTCAGGACAAGTACAGGTGCAGCTCTGTACACAGAAGGTCTACGGCTGCATAGAATGACTCCTGATAAACGTGGGCTCTGGGAGAAGCCGCACAAACCTAGACGTCTCCTTGGCTTTATCTGCAGAAAGAAACCTAATGGCAAAGCCAGGATGGGCAACTCTTTCCCAACATGTAAAAGCAATCGGAGGTCCAGGCCTCCCCAGCTCGGGCTAGAGTACAGAGGCCACGCATCAGCCGCCCACAGGGACCTCGGTGTCACAGGGTCACTAACTCTCTCCTCCCTACACTAAGTACCAGTCTGGGTAGACAGAGGGCAGGGGCTTTTTTAAAGGGCCTTGTTATTATTTTAGAGTTTTTATAATACGTGCAGTATGTTACTGACCAATTAAAAGCAAGATGTCTTTATCGGCCCATTATACAAGAGTGACAAAGCTGAGCTGCTCAACTGATTTTGTTGTTGTTGTTGTTGTTGTTGTTGTTTGAGACAGGGTTTCTTTATGTGTCCCAGGCTAGCCTTGCACTTGCAAAGCTCCTGCCTCAGCCTCCTGAGTGCTAGGAGTCCAGGCATGCGCCACCATGCCTGGCTTGTTACCATTGTTACCGCCTATTACAAATGGTGGCCGCAGAGTAATGAGGAAAGCCCCTCTCCATCACTGCCGACCTTCTGAGACCCTGCAGCTTGAAGGACAGGAATCCATTCCCCGCTCAGGGTCCTGGAAGCAGGAAGTTCCAGCGTCAGGCACTGGACAGCTGGTTTCTCTCCTCGGCACACAGACAGCACCACTTCTCTGTGTCCTCACGTGGTTGTCCTGCTCTGTGTCTGTCCTAACCTCATCATCTTACAGCTTAAAACCCTCCCTAGTGACTTAATTTTAACTCAGTTACCTCCCAAGGCCCCATCTTCAAACACCGTGACAAAGTGAGGTCCAAGGTGTTCAGGCTTCAACATATGAACCACAGGGGACCTCGCTGGCCCTAATGACAACCGCAGCACCAGAGGGCAGACAGCACCAGCCAGAGCTGGGTCCCCAAGTGGCCCCGGCACAGGGCGCCACAGCCCCGGAAGCCACATCCCTGTCACTCTTGTCCTGCCCTACGGCGGCCGCTCTGTGGGGGTTGGAGACTTGGGTCAGACCCCAGCCCAGAAGCCCACAGACGGCGACTGGCACAAAGGACGCAGGGCTGGTCTTTGCTCACTTCCTCTGTTCCTGGGTCCCGGTCAGGCTTGACCCTGGAGTCCCTAATTAGGTCTGCATTTCTCAGGAAGCTCTGTGAGCCAGCAGAGAATGGAGCCCATTTAGCGGCTCTGAGTCCCAGGGGAGCCGGCAGGCAGCTAGGAGAGGGGACTGGAGAGAGAAAGGGAAACAGCTGGGACCGTGTGTGTCTTCCAGTTTCTCCTGAGAGCCCACACACAGCCTAAGAAAGGAAGAAAACCCAGCACTTCCAGTTCTCAGCTCTCCCTCACCTCTTCTGGGCTCCTGGGACCTCAGTCTCCCCTGAATCTAGCTCTGTGCTCCGAGTAATTTTTAGGGGGAGAGCTTCACGAGTACCTTCCAGACAGGACGCGTGGGGTTCCGGGAGGCCCTCTTTGTGCACATGTGCCAGGCGTGGCTCTGTGGCCAATTTAGGCAGGGCCCCAGGGCAGGCCCGGGACCTCCTGGGCTTCAGGCAGCCAACACACCACTCACAAGGAACATAACAGAAGCAAAACTGAAGTTCCCACTCTCCATTATGTTCCCAATGTTTGTCCCAGATCAGATACAGAATTCGAGGCTGTGGTTGGAGCCAGGCCTGCGGGTGCTGCTCAGGCTGGCTGCAAGTTCAAGGGCAGCCTGGAAAACTGAGGCTATGATCGAGACCTTGCCTCAAAATAAAATATTTCTTAGAAGGGCTGGGGATCCAGCTCGGTGGTAGAGTACCCCTGGGTTCAGTCCTTAGTACTGCCAAAAATGAAAGCGCTGAGGCAGGAGGATCACAAGTTGGAGCCCAGCCTGGGCAACTCAGCAAGACTATGTCTCAAAAGAAAAAAACAACGGAAAAAAAGGGCTGGGGACGTACCTCAGTGTGAAGGCTCTAGGTACAATCCCCAAGTACTGCCAAAAAATAAACCAAAACAAAACAAAACAGGGCAGGGCAGGCAGGGCAGGAGGTGTGATGGGGACCCCAGTCACCAGCGTGGACGCAGCCAGGGTCTCCAGACCTCGAGCCAACACTGAGCAGATTCCAGTGCTTTCCCAGAGAAACCAGGATGGTGGTAATGTGTAAAATGTAAATGGCTTGCTAGACAATCAGAAGAAAAACTCATAAATTCAACTAACTGCAGAAAGATTAAGGAGTGATGTTTAGCTTTGGCCTTTCCAAAGTCATTGGGTGGAGAATGTGACCCCCGTGCCTCACCTGCCTGGAGATGGTCTCTGGAAGGTGATGGGCTCTTGGGGCTGCCTTGCTGCTTGGGGGTGGGGGCCCAGTGGGAAGTGGGGTGCTGGGCGTGGCCTACAAGGCTTCATCCCCTCCCTGGCTCCTCCCTTCTCTCCCTGCTTCCTGGACATCATGCAGTGAGCAGCTCCCTTCCACCCCTCTGCCCTGCTCGAGACTATGGACTGCAGCCATGAGACAGAATAAACATCTCTAAGTCGCTGGCATCCGGTTGTATCCCAGCAACGAGAAAAGAGACTAAGATGAAACATTTAAAAGGC